>CM060341.1:5585002-5594995 GCA_030674155.1 Stramonita haemastoma
TGCGTACGCACACAGGACTTCAATTTATAGTCTCATCCGACATCCTAAAGACTTTTGAGGGGAGTAGAGGCAGCACTGTTGTTAGCTCCTGGGGAAAGTATCCCCTTGAACGGGATTCGAACTCAGGTCAGCAGATCACGAGCGCAATGCGCCACGCTGTAACCAGCCAGGCTATCTATCCCCTCCCCTTGTGTAGGTGAAGCAAACAGATGGTAGGTGATTGTGTGGGGGAAATGGCTTGGCTCTGTCGTTTAGTAGGCCCATCATCAGGCAGGTAAGAGAGGGAGTGTTTACTTTGAACCTTGTGAAGACTGCGCAAGATGAAAGCCCACAGCTTGGCAAGTACAGGCCTGCTTTCACCTCTTTGTTTGGAGTTCACTGGAATCGGATGTTGCTGTTGTTGTTGCTACTGGTGTTGCTGCTGCTGTTGCTGTTGCTGCTGCTGTTGCTGCTGCTGGTTCTGGTGCTGTCTTTGTCCTGATAATTATTGGAACAGTTTAGTTTGAAGCTCCCCATTTCCCACCCCACTCTACCCCCTCCCTCGCGTTGCCCTCTCGCTCACCCCTCTGTTGTGTCGTAAAAAGATTGGTATCGTAAAGTGGATAGGCTTAACTCAGCCACCCCCTACCCCCTACCCGGGTCTAGAAACTTCCTGTGGAAACTGAACCTTCAAATTCCCTTCATCGGGTAGGCTGTGTGTGCACAGACTGCAGATTGCAAGATAGGTTAAGCCATTCCAATTCTGGCACAAGTCCTATTATGTCTTTGACTGTGTGAGCGTGCAAATCGGGTAAAACCACAGATTTCCCTAGGAAAGTTACGGAGTACTATGTACCTTCTGAGAATCTCGACTGAGATTTTATGTATACATGTGCTGTCTTTTAATTTTGTTTATTTTATTTGGGCAGCGTTTTCGTGTGTGTTGATGTAAAAACGTTGTGCAAAGCTGTTGAGAAATAGATTCCAGTTTCATTTTGACTGGGTTCGCGCAGTCTAAGGCCCTAATCCAGTTAACGCCATGAAAACCATTTTACGACATCACACCCATCCGTTACCTCTCTCTCACCCCGCCCAACCGCCCTTTCACTTCTTTTCAAGGTTTTCAGATCAGTTATATTCTCTGTGTGTTCGAGATTCGAATTAAAGGGGGAGGGGGGAATGGGGGAAGGTGGTCATCATAGTTTATTCATCAAAGAGCCACGTTTTAAAGTGCGTTGACACATGACGATTTCAAAGAAACATGTTTAATGGTAAAACAAAGCATAACACAAAAACAAAACAGCACAACACAACGAGACACAGTACTACACGTAAAGGGTGTTACAAACCAGAGCATCAACCTGTAATGATCATGACGACGACTGCAGGCTTGATAATGATTGAGGTAGTGTAGAGCTCTAGGTGGTTTGAAGCGCTTCCATTCGTTTACTGGTAATACAAGATTTTAGCGCCAGTGTATACCATCATCATCATCATCATCGTCGTCATCGTCATCATCATCATCATCATCGTCGTCGTCATCGTCATCATTATCATCGTCGTCGTCATCATTTCATTTTTTTCCATTATTATGAAAAAGGCCGTTTTGAAATGTGAACTTTCTTTGTCTGTATCTCTCACTGTTTCTGTCTCTTAGTCTCTGTCTCGGTCTCTCTCTCTGTGTCTCCGTCCTCTGTCTCTGTCTCTGTCTCTGTCTCTCTGTCTCTCTCTCTCTCTCTCTCTCTCTCTCTCTCTCTCTCTCTCTCTCTCTCTCGGGTTGGCGATGGGTTGTTGACAGGTGGCTGACGTGTGCAGGCTGCTCTCTGCTTTAATAAGGAAATTATCATGTTTGGAGGACATGTATTGTCGTGAATTTTGGTGTGGTTACTGTTTGTGGATATCTGTTTCTGTTGGTGCCAACGTTTAGTTCCAGCTATAAACTGGTAGGTCAATTCGAGTGACTGAAGAATTAGTAAGGATACTGAAGAGGATCTGTGATATACATGTAAACAGACGTCAGCTGTTCCGAAAGCATCTTTAAAAAAAAAATCATTGCACGTGCAACTTGCGTGTGAAAGTGCAAGGCTACGATCTGGGAACATGTAGGCCAAAGCAGAGTAGCCTGAGGTTTTTTTTTTTTTTTTTTTTTTTTTTTTTTTTTTTTTTTTTTTTTTTTTTTTTTTTTAAAGACAACAGGCCCTTGAATTTCTTTTCAAACTACACAACTACAGGTACTTGAATTTGAAAATGATGGAACAAGATCAACAACCCAACTTAATGTATTTTTTTGACTGGCGCTTTAAGCAAATTCACCAAGAACTACAGCTTCAGTCGTCATACATAAAAACCACCATTGATGAAAAGTTTGTACAGCTTGACAGTAATTTCAAACGTGTATTAGAAGAGTTAGGTAATGTGAAAAAATGTGTAGAAGAAAACAGGGAAGAAATAGAAGATTTGAAAGAAGAAAAACAGATGCTGATGGACAGGGTTCAGAAAATGGAACACAATCAAGAACAGATGGAGCAAGATTCCAAAGCATGCAACCTTTTATTTATAAACGTAGAAGAAAACAAAAGAGAAGACAGCAGTACAACAGTAGACATTGTTACTGATATGCTGAATTTTTTTGACTCTGTGAACACATGGCGACAGGAAGATTTTGTGAAGGCCTTCCGGCTAGGTAAGCCTCGTCCCCAGGGAAACTCCCCTAGACCAATTCTCGTGAAATTCTGTCATTGGGCAGACAAAATGGCGGTGCTTAGCAACAGACAGCTTAGAGACAATCTGAGGCAGGATGGGATCAAAGTGGCCTCTGATCTCACTTACCATCAAAGGGAAATGGTGAATTTCCACCGTAATCAAGGCAAGATTGCCTACATCTATAATGGCAAACTGCAAATCAAGGATAGACGTCAAGTCCATCCTCCCCACCCGCTTCACCCTGATGACAGAGCTTTCAGCAGGGAGGATCAACACTACTTTCCGAGCAGACAGAACTTCAGAGGCAGGAGTTGGTCCACCAACAGAAGAGGTGCCAGTCGCAGCTACCAAGGGCAGCCAGGAAGAACTGATGCCCCATCAGTTCGTGAAGTGGAGCAGAGAGACCCTGGTCATCCACCGAATGGCAACCTACGACACCATTCAAAAGACTGTAATGAAGCTAGCATCAACATGCCTCAAGCGGAAAGTACAGATGGTGCATGGGGAAGACAGGAATATCCCCCAGGACAGCAATGCAACCAAAGACCTGCAGTCCCAGGTACTCGATCATACTGTGAAGTGACTAAACAAGGAAGACCAGAAAACAAAGACAGTAATGTGTCCTCTGATAAGCTGGACAAAGGGAGTCAGCCCAACAAGAAGACAAGTCTCAGACACTCCCCAGGCATTGGTCAGAGACAGAGTGTCCAGCACTTGCATGTTAAAAACTATGTCAGTAAAGCACAAAAGCATAGTGATGTTAGAGGACAAACAGGAAAAGGCAAAGCTGCTGACATATATGATCATGCTGTTTTAAATGTTGACTTTGTGCACAACAAGACTGACCAAGACGACAACATTGATGACATAACAAGTGACAGCAGTAACACGCATGCTCTCAATCTGGCTTTAGATGATTCTGACAAACAAATGACAAACAATGAGTCAGATAGTAGGAAAGACGATGACATTGACAGGGCTTTCAACAGTGCCCAACAACCTGAAATAGAGATTCAATATCCAGATCAAGACAAAACAGACAACCCTGTATTAGAACATAGCAGCGCCTATGATAATGACAACATTGAAAATCTGGTCACTCCTGGTGGCCATGGTTGTACTGCTCATGCAGAGACACAGGATAGTTTACAACAACAAGCCACAGTAGAAGATAGGCAGCCTGAAAGATGTAAAGGTAATGACACCCAGAAAATCACACCCACTAGGGCAACTATGCAGGACAGGCCTAAAAGGCGTACTGCATATCTCAAGCAGTCAGGTCAACAGCAAAAAACTGCCATGACCAACAGGGCAGGTAGCCAGAGTAGTATTCTGGATTCCCTAAGGAGAGCAGCATCATCTGATGGCTCCAAAGAGAAGGAAGGGTGCTCAGGGAATAAACACAAAAATGATAAAAAGCCAAACACTGGGCCACAAAACAAAAAATAGGGATTCGGCCGGGTCACTGTGTCTCGTAATATCAGCAGAGACAACTCACCTTGCAGGTCAGCAAGGATTCCTCAGCAAAATGCCTTTAATAGAGGAACAGCTTTGGATGTACATACTGTAAATAATCCCCAATTTGAGTTTTTGAATTATAATGTCAATGGTTTGCTCGACAAACTGGAAAATGATGATTTCATTGACTTTCTTTTGTTACATGACTTCATTTGTTTAACGGAGACTTTCATTGCTACTGATTTTTCTTCACCGTTATTTGATGATTATGTCATTTTTACACTAAAGGCTAGGAAGTTATCACACCATGGAAGATATTCAGGAGGAATTATTGTTATGGTTAGAAAAAAGTTTGAAACATACATTGAGCAGATTGCAGATAAAAATGAACATGCAGTTATTATTAAAGTTCACAAAGACATGTTTTCCACTGACCACCATATCATGTTTATATGTACATACATTCCACCTCACGACTCTGTTCACTGGAGAGATCAGCATAATGGATTTGGTTTAGAAGTACTGGAACAGACTATATTAGATATGCAGGAGTTTTATGGCAGTTTTCATATTCTACTTACAGGTGACCTTAATGCAAGGACAGCCAGTTATAACTATTCTTTTGATGTTGATGATTTCAACTTTCACAAACCTGATATTACTAGCTCTGTTTATGAATTTTCTAGACAGTCAGATGACCTTCTCACAAATACTTTTGGAAACCAATTACTTGAGGTTTGTAATATGTTTGATTGTGTAATTTTGAATGGTTTATGTAAATATGATTTTGATGGTAGTTATACTTATATTGCAGGTTCTGGGGCAAGTACCGTAGACTATTTTGTTATGTCTTGTGAACTGCTTGCATTGATTGATATTACTGCTGTTGATGTAAAAAACATATCAGAATCGGATCATTTGCCTGTTGTTATGAAAATGAAACAGAAGAATAACATAATTGATGATTATAATAGAACCAGGGACATAGAAGAAAGTACATCTATTGTAGAAAAACTTAGATGGGATGATACAAAAAATGACAATTTTATTAGTGTATTAAGAAGTGACGACAGCAAAAATAGAATAGCAGATGCTCTGAATTTGTTACACTTTGATGTTGATAGAGCTTTGTCGATATTTATAGAATGTTTAACTGAAGCCAGCAAGTGTATGTATGTTAAATTTCGCAAAGGGCAGAGAAAGAGATCTGAATGGTTTGATAGAGACTGTAGGGAAGCAAAAAAGACAGTAAGAAGCACTTTAAGGCAATTTAGAAGGACTAGGCAGGAAGACGATAGAATTGGTTATGTGCAGGCAAGGAAAATGTACAAAAAGCTACTGAAGACAAAAAGACAAAACTTCAGAAAATTAAAGGCTGAAAGCTTAGTTAACAATATTTCTGATTCTCCAAATTTTTGGAGAGAGTTAAAAAACATGGGGTGTGGCAATAGAACTCTTTTCAAGAACAATATAGAAACAGCTGATTGGGTCAACCATTTCAAGTTTGTTTTTCAAAGCAACAGAAGTTCTAGCTTTAACCACTGTCACAGCGATATAGACCTATTAGAAGAAACAGACCATGAACTTAACCAAAAAATTTCAGAAGAAGAGCTGAAAAGAGCAATAGACAAATTGAAATGTGGCAAGGCAAGTGGCCTTGATGAAATAACTGCTGAAATGTTGAAGAATGGAGGCCAAGAGGTACACGGTTTTCTTATAAATTTATTCAATACTATTTTTGACAAAGGTATTTACCCACAAGCCTGGGCTAAGGCTATCATAGTTCCCATTTTTAAGAAGGGGGATCCTAATAACGTGGACAATTATAGGGGAATCTCTTTGTTGAGTATCTTATCCAAGTGTTTTACTTCAATATTAAAACAATAGACTGTATTCTTGGCTTGAAAATAACGAAATGATATCTGAAAATCAGGCAGGCTTCAGAAAAAAGTACTCCACTATTGATCAGATCTTTAACCTGCATGCATTTGTTCAGAAGTACATGAATAAGAAAGGTCGAAAATTATATGTTGCATTTATAGACTTCAAAAAAGCGTTTGATTCTGTTAAACATAATTTACTTATAGAATGCATCCAAAATCAGGGAGTAAAGGGAAAGTTTCTTGCAGCAATGTCAGCTATGTATCAAACATTATTTTCATGTATACGTGCAAACGGTGAATTGTCTGAATATTTTGAATGCCCCATTGGTGTGAGACAAGGATGTGTGTTAAGCCCTACTCTTTTTTCGATATTTATTAACCATTTATCTGAGTCTATAAATAAGAAAGGTAAACATGGAATACAGCTAGTACCTGACATTATGGAAGTCTTCATTTTACTTTTTGCAGATGATGTGGTTCTTATTTCAAGTACTCCTGGAGGTTTACAAAACCAATTGAATGTATTGAAATCTTGTTGTGATGATTTGCAATTAAATGTTAATTCTGAAAAAAGTAAAGTAATGGTCTTTAGAAAAGGGGGTTTTCTTGGAAAAAAAGAACAATGGGTTTTCGATAATTTCAAATTAGAAGTGGTGAACAAATATTGCTATTTGGGGTTTAATTTTACAACAAAACTTAGTGCTAAGCTAGGCACAGATCACCTTGTGACAAAGGGAAAGAAAGCTGTTGTAGAACTAAATAGGGTTTTCAATAAATATAAAGAAATTAATGCTGAAACATTTTTCAAGATCTTTGATATCAAAATACAGCCAATTCTACTATACTCATCTGAAATATGGGGTTACATAAATTGGAACATATAGAGAAAGTTCACATGATTGCCTGTAAGAGATTTTTGGGTGTACCATTGAAAACTCCAAATAAAATGATATATGGCGAGCTTGGAAGATACCCTCTCTATATCAACTCCTATAGAAATGCTCTTAGATATTGGTTTAAACTTTTACAAATGAATCCCGACAGATTACCTTATAATGCTTATCAAATGTTGCTTGACATGGATAAATCTGGAAAGAACTGCTGGGTTACTAAGATAAGACAAATTCTTTGTGATACAGGATTCAGCTTTGTTTGGCTTCAACAGGGAGTAGGTGATGTTAAAGCTTTCTTACGTTTATTTAAACAGAGACTGATTGATTTATTTATCCAAGAATGGTATAGCACAGTTAGGGACCGAGACAGGTATGACAGCTACAGGAGTTTCAAAACAACATTTGGTAAAGAAGAATATATTCTACAGTTAGATAGTTACTGCTTTAGAGTTGCTGTGTCACAGGTGAGATGTAATGCTTTGCCACTTAATAAACAATGTACATCGATATAGTGAACGGAACCAAACTAAAGAATGTCCATTTTGTAAACCAAAAGTTGAAGATGAACACCATTTCCTTTATGAATGTTTCATGTATAGTGATTTAAGAGTCAAATTTTTAAGTAATTGTGTGGACAACCTTTACACGATTTTCTTAAAGCAGAAAACACCAACAGAAATTACAGTTTGTCTAGATTTATTTTTCACGCCATCAATAAGAGAAAGAAATCACTGTATTAGGATAGTTAACTTACAAAGGAAGATAACAGCTACCACCTTGTGATAAATATATGTAGCATATGCATTAACAAAGATAATGGTTCCCATTTGGTTATGATTTAAGAAGCCATGTCTTTTTTCTTTTTTCTTCACAGACATACGAAAGGTATATCTAGATAAAATTGTGATTGTGTTTGATACAAATGCCCTTTTATGTATAATATGTGCTTTGGCTTTACGATTTTTCAAAGGAATTGAACATGATAATTATGATGTATTTTTGAGTTTTGCCCATTGCGGGACACTTGTCAACATTCCCACACCAACCATATGTATTGTGGCCCAAGGCCGATGTACATTAAATTTCTGAGTTCTCTCTCTCTCTCTCTCTCTCTCTCTCTCTCTCTCTCTCTCTCTCCACAACACACACACACACACACACACACCATACGCATACACACACACACACACACACACACACACACACACACACACACACACACACACACACACACACACACAAACACACACACACACACCTATATATATACACACGTACATACAAATAAAGATACATACAAATAAACATACATACATACATACACACACACACACGCACGCACGCACGCACGCACGCACGCACGCACGCACGCACGCGCGCCTCAACCGCATTCGCTGCAAAAGAAAATAATCAAAGGAGATGTTTTCCACATGGATAGAAAGACAGAACGTATACATGTAGACGTCAGATCATATACTCAGCTCTTAGCATGACTGTATGGGTATGGCTTCACCGATCTGGTGTGCTTGTCCGACCATTGTGTGTGTGTGTATGTGTGTGTGCGCGCACGTGCGCGCGCACTCATACAATCACAGATAAAGTAAAACTTTTTTTTCTTTTAGCAGTCACACATGTGTCTTTGTACGCCAAAACGCGCAGGCATGAGAGAATGTGCACGCACGCACGCATGCAAGCGAGCGAAAGACGGCTGTTTTTCTCTCTCTGTCCCTGTGTACCTATCTGTCTGTCTTGTCTGTCTCTCTCCCCCTCTCTTTCTCTCCCCCTCCCTCCGTCTTCTCCCCCCTCTCTCCTTCCCCTCCATTTTGTCCCTCCTCACCCTTCTCTCTCTCTCCCTCCTCTCCCCCCCTCTCTCTCTCCCTCGTGTGTTGGTTATGTAAACAAAAATCAGTTGCGTCACTTTACTCTGTTATCATGTTTTGTAACATTGGGCTTCATCCTCTGTCTGTCTGTCTGCTAGTCTGTCTGTCTGCTAGTCTGTCTATCTGCTTGTCTGTCAGTTTGTCTGTTTGTCTGTCAGACAGCCTGTCATTATTTTGGCTGTCAGTCATCAGTTAAAACTAAGCTCTTTTCTTGACTTTGCCGCTCCTCCCCCCCCCCCCCCCCCCCTCCTTCCCCTCATCTTTCTTTCCAGTTCTTCATTCTGTTTGTTTGTTCCTTGTTGTTGTTCGTGTGCCGTTACGTCAGTTGGGTGTCAGTGGTTTGTTTCTGCTGTCGCTGTCTCTTTTGCCGTGTTTCTCTCTGTCTCTATGTCTGTCTGTCTCTTCTGTCGTCGATCGTGTCTTCTTCTTCTCCGCTCATCACCCCCCTCCGTCTCTCTCCTCTCGTCTCTGTCTCTCTCTGTCTCTGTCTCTGTCTCTATCACCCCTCTCATCTCTCTCTCCTCTCTCTCTCCTCTCTCTCTCTCTCTCTCCTCTCTCTCTCCTCCTCTCTCTCTCTCTCTCACTCTCTCTCCTCTCCTCTCTCTCTCTCTCTCTCTCTCCTCTCTCTCCTCTCTCCTCTCTTCTCTCTCTCTCTTCTCTCTCTCCCCCCCCCCCCCCCTGTCTTCTCTCTCTCTCTCTCTCTCTCTCTCTCTCCTCCTCTCTCGTCTCTCTCTCCGCTGTGTTTTGATAGTGGCTAATCAGGGCAAGGGCTGGTTGAAAGAAAGAAAAATAAAACCCGCTTATCTGTAACCCATAGAAAAGAAAGATCATTCATTCAGTCAGTCAGTCAGTCAGCCAGTCAGTCAGTCAGTCAGTCAGTCAGTCAGTCATTCAGTCATTCCTTCATTCATCCATTCATTCATTCATCCCCTCTGTGCACGTGGGCGCGCGCGCGTTGCGTGCGTGTGTGTATGTGTGTGTATACGTGGGTGTGTATCTTTTTCTCATCTCTGTGTGCTTTCACCACTGTTGTCATTGTCTTTTACATCTGTGCCTCCCTGTTAGTGTTTGTCTTCCTACGCCTTGTTTTTCACCCTGTGTGTGTGTGGGTGTGGTGTGTGTGTGTGTGTTGTGTGTGTGTGTGTGTGTGTGTGTACGTACGTGTACGTGTACGTGTGTGTCTGTGTGTGTGTGAGT
>CM060341.1:5595095-5597595 GCA_030674155.1 Stramonita haemastoma
TTTGTGATGATAATGATGAAAATGATGATGCTGATGATAGTGATGTTGATGATGATGATGAAGATGCTGATAATAGTGATGTTGATGATAATGATGAAGATGATAGTGATGTTGATGATAATGGTGAAGATGATGTTTATGGGGGAATGGGTGTGACCAGAAGTTGGACACTCCTGCATTGATGATGATAATGATGATAAATATGATGTTGATGGGAGGGGTAAGACCAACTCTTGTTCCGATGATGATGATGATGATGATGATGATGATGATGATGATGATGATGATGATGATGGTTGTGGTGGTGGTAATCTTATTGTTATGGGGATGGGTTTTATAAAAAGATAAGGGCCACTTTAGCTATTATGATGATAATGATGAAGATGATGATGATGATGATAAGGGGAGGGGTGTGACAAGAGATGTAGGCCACATTTGCATTGATGATAATGATGATGATGATGATGGTGATGATAAATATGATGATGGGGGGAGGGGTGTGAACAAGAGCACTGGGCCTCTTTTGTTTTGACAATGACGATGATGATGACGATGATGATGACGATGATGATGATGATGATATTGCTATGGGGATGGGTTTGATCAAAAGAAATGGGCCATTATACCCTTTATGATGATAATGATGAAGATGAAGACGATAATGATGTTGATGATAATGCTTATAGGGGCATGGATGTGACCAGAAGTTGGCCACTACTGCATTGATGATGATGATGGATGATGATGATAAGAATGATGATGATGTTTGGTAAGGGGGGGGGGGGTATGACCAATAGAAGTTTGGCACTCTGGCATTGATGATGATGATGATGATGAGATGATGATGATAAAATGTTGATGAGGGGAGGGGTGTGACCAACTCTTGCATTGATGATGATGATGATGGTAATCTTATTGTAGATTGGGATGGGTTTTATCAAAAGATATGGGCCACTATTGATGATGATGATGATGATGAAGATAAAGATGATGATGATGATGATGATAAGGGGAGGGGTGTGACCAGGAGATGTAGGCCACATTTGCATTGATGATGATGATGATGATGATGATGATGATGATGATGATGATGATGATGAGAAATATGATGTTGATGGGGGAGGGGTGTGAACAAGAGCACGGGGCCACTTTTGTTTTGACGACGATGACGATGATGATGACGATGATGATGATAATATAGCTATGGGGAGGGGTTTGATCAAAAGAAATGGGCCATTATACCCTTTATGATGATGATGATGATGATGATGATGATGATGATGATGATGATGATGATGTTGTTGATGATAATGCTTATAGGGGTTTGGATGTGACCAGGAGAAGTTGGCCACTACTGCATTGATGATGATGATGATGATGATGATGATGATGATGATGATGATGATGATGATGATGATGATGATGATGAAAATGATGATGTTAAGGGGAGGTGTGTGACCAAGAGAAGTGGGCCAACTTTGCATTGGTGGTGATGATAATGATGAGGATGATTATGATGATGTGGATAGGGGCAGGAATGTGACCAATAGAAGTTAACCACTCTTGCATTGATGAGGATGAGGATGATAATGATAACAATGATGATGATGATGTTTGGTAGGGGGGGGGGGGGTTATGACCAATAGAAGTTGGGCACTCCTGTATTGATGATGATGATAATGATGATGATAATGATAATGATGAATATGATGTTGATGAGGGGAGGGGTGTGACCAACTCTTGTTTTGATGGTGATGATGATGGCAATTTTATTGTTATGGGGATGGGTTTCATCAAGATATGGGCCACTCTAGCCATTACGATGATGATGATAAAGATGATGATGATGATAAGGGGAGGGGTGTGACCAAGATATATGGGCCAATTTTGCATTGATGATGATGATGATGATGATGATGATGATGATGATGATGATGATGATCATGATGATAAATATGATGTTGATGGGGGGAGGGGGTGTGACCAAGAGCTCTGGGCCACTTTTGTTTTGACGATGATGATGATGATAATATTGATGATGATGATGATGATGATATTGCTATGGGGAGGGGTTTGATCAAAAGAAATGGGCCATTATACCCTTGATGATGATGGTGATGATGATGATGATAATGCTTACAGGGGCATGGATGTGACCAGGAGAAGTTGGCCACTACTGCATTGATGGTGATGATGATGATGACAATAATGATAACAATGATGAAGACAATGATGAAAATGATGATAAGGGGAGGGGTGTGACCAAGAGAAGTGGGCCAACTTTGCATTGGTGATGATAATGATGAGGATGATTATGATGATGATGATGTGGATAGGGGGAGGAATGTGACCAACAGAAGTTAACCACTCTTGCAATGAGGAGGAGGAGGAGGATAATGATAAAAATGATGATGATGATGTTTGGTAGCGGGGAAGGGGGGGGGGAGATGACCAATAGAAGTTGGGCACTCCTGTATTGATGATGATGATAATGATGATG
>CM060341.1:5607595-5613919 GCA_030674155.1 Stramonita haemastoma
AGACAGGCAGACCAACAGACAGACAGAAAATGACATGAAGACAGAAAATGGCAGACAGACAGGAAATGGCATAAAGACAGAAAATTGCAGACAGACAGAAAATGGCCTAAAGACAGAAAATCCATTCTCAAACAATACAGAGACAGAAAGGCAGAGTTGATGATAGAAATAAAGACAAATGCATGATATAAACAATTACCAACATAAACACCACAATGTCACAAAGAATATAACAAAAAAATTTAAAAAACACCATAACTGTTACCCAGTGTTCTGATTTTTCCTTAGTGACTGCTGTCTGAGGAAGGATGTGATGATGCTGAACTTGACCACTGCTGGTCAGGCTTCCATGACACCTGGTTAAACAGATGAACATCACTCAATTAGAAATAGCATTCAAAAATCAAAAGCACGGCAAAAGAGTGCTCACCTAAAGAAACAACTGGTAAATGTACAAACAACTACCACAGGTTACAGAGGCAGATACATCACCAGTTTTCCTAATCTGGCTGCACTCATCTGACCACAGCTGATTGCGCTTACACAGCCTTTGGTCAAACAGGTGTACACCACACAGCAGACAGCATAGAACAAATAGCCGCAACTCAAATCACTACTTAAAGAAATACATGTAAAAATGATGAACAAAGACAAAAACAATGCAGTAAGAAAATCAACACTGATTAGACATAAAAAGTCAGGTCAGAAATAAAAGACAAAAAATAAAAAATAAGATTGCAGAATTACATAAAACTGTACCTTGTTGACCAAGTTCAGTTCTTGGTCACTGTCATGGCACATGTATCATCCTTGCCACTCCACTCCAGCCCCAGTGACTCTGAAAACTGTCATCAGTCATTATTAGTCATACTGAACAGTAAGTCATTATTGGTCATAATGAACAATGAGTCATCAGTCACACTGAACATTATGTCATTAGTCATCATAAGCCATACTGACAATTTTATGAAGTTTCACCAACATCTATTAAATTCATTTAATTATACCACTTTAAGTAGTCAAATTACAAAATAAAGTCTGTAACTCTCTCACCTGGACTCTGGTCAAATCCTATGGCCTGGCTCCCCTCCATGCAGGCAGGTGTGACACTGTCAGGTCCTTGCACCTGGACATCAGCTCTGTCAACAGACCGATTCTATTACAAAGCAAGGAAACATTTCCAACATGAAAAGCAGGCCTGCAGAAAGACACAGACAGACAGAAAAGGGAAAAAATAACAAACAAGGCACCACAGAAAGACAAACAGGCCAGACAGACAGAGAAAGGCAGGCAGAATAGACAACAGACATTGGGTACAGTGAGATGATAAAATCAAAGGCATACAATCACTGTCCCATACACAGAAGTATTACCTATTTTCATTCACTCAAAGGCCTACATTCACAGTCACATACACAGAGGCATTACCATATTCATTCACTTTCTTTGGTGACCAATACTCAAGACAGGACCTCGTGGCACTGAACTCGACAACAACTGGTGAGTTGTACCTGGTTAGACAGATGTATTCCACTACCTCCCTTTTCTTACCCACTCTCTGTCCAGAACTCCTTGGTCTCCATGTGGTAGGCGTGGTGTCAGTTGATAGAAGTCTCTCTCTGTTCACAAACAGATTTTTCCACTGTATTCAACATTTACAAAAATGAAGTACATGCCCCCCCCCCCCCAAAAAAAAAAAAAATAAATAAATAAATAAAAAACCCAACATCAACAAACAAAAAACAGATAGAAAAGAGTGAAGAAAAAGTAAAAGACAGTCAGAAATGCTAGGCAAAAGACAGTCAGAAACTCCAGGCAAAAGACAGTCAGATATCATGAAATATGCCATACAAAGGACAGAAAAGTAAAACATCTTGCAATGATAAACCCAACAGAGAAAAGTGGGCGGGGAGAGGGGGGGGGGGGGGGGTAACAATAACTTAAATATGTATTTATATAAAGATATGTGCAAAAATCAGACAAGACAGAAGTATAAAAAAGATGAGGATTAATAATGTACCTCAAGACTGAAGTAATGAAGATGGCTTGTGATGGTGATGGACCTGTATGAAACTGTTCAGCCATCTGATACCTGGTAGAACAGATACTCATTTAGAAAAACCACATGTATACATGAGTCACTACCCTTCACAAGCTGTAGGTCTTGTCTTCAAACCAGGAATGTCAGAGCTGCTGTGAAAGGCTGAAAACACACCAGCCTGCAGAAATCTTGCTGCCTGCTGCATTGCTCAAGTCTGGTGGTATTAATGTTCTCCTATGATCTCCTGCAAATATTTTTCCCCGGTTGTCTTTGTTTGTTTTTTCTATGGTTGGGGAATTTTGCACTTGGTGTGCCTGTTTTTGTTTGGATTTATTTTTGTGTGGTTTTGTTTGGGATTTTTTGGAGGGGGGGGGGGGAGAGAGAGGAGTGGAGGGTTGCTCTTTTAGTTTATGTTTTTTGTGTTTATTGCTGAGCAGGAATGTCCCATTTCTTGCCATGATTTTTCTTTATTATATTTTTGATGGTTTATTGGTTTTATTTCATCTCATTTTATTTTATTTCAGTTTATGCGATTTGGCTTTTTGGTTTGTTTATTATCTTATTTCAGTTTGTTTTTACTTGTTTCTTTTAGTTTATCTCATTCTTTCATAGTTTCACCATTTGCAAAGCACCAGTCTAGCTGTTCTCCCATCACTCATTCCAAACTTACCACACAAGAACTATACCCAGGTGAGTTCCACTGTACACAAAGCCTGAAGCTGACATGAAGCTTTAAATGCAGAACCACGATGTAGCCACCAGCCAGTAGAGTTACCACACAGCAATATTTTTTTCAAACACCATTTTAGTTTTTACAGCTTTCTTTTTGTTTGTAATTTTCTTTGTTTTGCATATTTTTATTTTGTAGTGTGTTTTCACTCTTTTATTTTGGTGTCTTGCTCGTGTGCTCCATTTTATTTTGTACTTTTTCTTTTTGTTTTTCTTTTTAAGTTCATTTTTATTTTTAATTTTTCTGTTTATGCTTTTCAAAATATATTTTTCTCTTATTTTGTGCTTTGCAATGCACTGTCTTGCACTGCACCCCTTTCATTGTCTTAATTTACTAAACACTGTGTAGAATCCACTCAGATCATGAGTGCTGTAGCTGTCTTGAAAGATCTGAAAATCTGCAGTCTGCATCAACTGTACAAGCATTGGATTAAAATAATCACAATTCTACAGGCCAGGACCAGCATACCTCTTGGTCCTAGACACCAAGTGCTGAAGCCCTTCAAGTCTTTGTTGGAGTATGTTTTATCTTACCTTCTGAATTCTTCATTAAAACAGATCCTAAGACAGAAATACATACAGTGAAGACGTCCTGTAGTCTGCAGGATGCAGGATTGTAGTGCTGACATCTTCATCCCAGTGCCCTTGGTGACTAGGTGTATCACAGCCAGCCAGTCTCTGTTAACAGACATTAAACATGTGTGTCATAAACATGTAAAAGCAACCACAAAAAATTGTGCGTGCATGTGTGTGTGTGTGTGTGTGTGTGTGTGTGTGTGTGTGTGTGTGTGTGTGTGTGTGTGTGTGGTGTGTGTGTGCATCTTTTTTTTCCTCCTATAATGAGTTAAAGAGAACACTGTGATACTGTGCAAAGACTGTGACATATACTGAAGTGAACAATGGCTAGTGTACTTTGCATGCGTTATGTAATTTGTAGTGAACAATGTTACAATACAGTGCATACATCTTTTAGTATGAGAATCCTGGGTCTGTTATGATTAAACACTCAATCAAAATCCAGACCCCCCCCCCCCCCCCCCCCCCCCCCCCCCCCCCTTCCAAAAAAAGAGAAAAATAAACCCCATCAACTTCTAGCATATTCTGTTCTTCCTTACTCCCCTGTACTTATAAGCCCATATATATCTTGGGCACAAGTAAAAACCCACTCCTCTTTTTTCGGAACAGTAGAAAATTGTAAACTGGTAGGAACGATTTTTTTTTTAAATAGAAAAACGCATCCACACTAACGTTGTATTTAGTCATCATCTATGCAATGGGAATATAACATCTTAATGGTGGGCAAAGGTTGCATTTAAGCAAATTGCCATTGGTGGTGAACCATGAGAGTTTAACATAAGGATCGAAATTTAACATATAACACTAAAAATGGAACCATAAGTGGGCAAAAATGATAGACCTGGGTCTGTTTCTTTTTTAAGCCTGAAATTTGAGACCCAAAACCTGTGAATGCTTAGAGTCAGGGCTAATGGGGAAATTAATACTTGAACTTTACTCTGTTCGACAATTACTGTTTATTTTGGATTCGAGGTTTACAACTTTGTCCATTAAAAAGGCTAAGTAATATATATAGCTATTACCTTGCAGCAGTCTGTGTGCACATAATCAGTCCTAGGATCAGTACGACATATCCTTGTGGAATTTAAAAATGGCAGAACCTAACCACTAAAGATCACAAAATACTTACAAACTGCAGAACGTAACCACTACAAATCACAAAAATACTTAAAAACAGCAGATCGTAACCACTGAAGATCACAAAATACTTGTTTTTTTCTATCAAGAAGCCTGATATCAACTCACCTCCGACGAAGAGCGCGCCATGTCACTTGATCAAGATGGATAACTCTGCAGGAAGAAAGGGGAGGAAGGGGGGGGGGGGGCAGACACTAGCCTACCTTTAGGCTAGAAGAATCTGCTTACGATCTCTTTAGCCAGTTGGTTTCAGTTAGGCCCTATGCATTGTTAGGAAGAAGCAGCAGCAACATATTTTGTACTGTTCTGTTGTACTGTCTAGAATCACGTAGCATAGGCGCTTGTTCTTATAATTATATTTGGCAATGAATGATATTGGGGTTTTCACAATCATTGAAGGTGGCAGGTTCATTTTGTTTACAGTGATGCTCCCTTTCTTTCCTTTCCCCGTACCAAAAGGTCCCAATACTAGTGAATTTAATTTTTTTTTTTTTTTTTTTTACAAATGGTGTTCTGGTTACATAGAGTGGAATGGAGGGAATTGGTTGCCAAGTCTTCAGGGGTGCCCCCATGGTTGCCAGACTAAGGGATAGATAGAGAAAAATAGAGAGTTCAGGTTACACAACTTTTATTACAAAGCGCGTTGGAGTGAAGAGGAGAAAAGTGGTTTAAAAAAAAAGACATTTGTAGCACTGCAAGTCATAGAAAGTCACTTAAAATAACCTATGTGACAATAATTTTACTGTAAATCACATTTTTATTGCAAAGCATGTTTGACACGATTATTAATTTTTAAAAAAATGTAAGTCCAACACGATTTAAAAAAAAAAAAAAAAAAAAACCTATTACAAAACGCACTTCAATTACAAAATGTGTCGGTACATAGCAGTTTTTTCAGAATAAAAAGATGTGTACTGGTGATGTCGGGCAAACATGTGGACATTACCAATGCGAATTTGATAGTGTTGCTCAAATTACCTGACCAACTCTGTAGGTGTCTGTATCTCTCAAGCCCAGTTGTGGGATATATTATGACAGTAAGCGTAGAGTACAGCCCTGTCAAGTAGTCTCCAAGCATATGCACTTCCACAGCAGCATTACATCATCCTCATCACCAGTGATCATCATGCAATGAAAATATTGCCTCTGATTCCGTGGCTGGTTGCTCTAGTCTCAAGGTGACCTCAGATTCGGTTCCTCCATACTCTTCTGTGCCTGTGGTGAGTTAGCTTCATCAAAGTTGGTGTGTACATGCAGCTGGACATGCTGATTTTGAATATGTATGTACACCTCAACAGCCTAACAGACCACTAGTGACCACTACTGAGATCAGCTGGAAACAAATTTTTCAGATCTGGGGAGATCATAAAATGACATTTATAACCACTAGTGACCTCCACTGAAATCAGCTGAATGATGAATGGCTAGAGTTCAGGTTATTTTGAGGATAATGAATAAGTCTGTGCCCTCAACAGGGGTTACATCTTAATAAAACAACTGAAAGCAAAACAAGAACAAGCAATAAGAAAAGCGAAAAGAAATCTCCACAACAATTACAACAACAAAAACAACGACACAAAACTCAACAAAACCCATTAAAACAAACCCAACAATAACCGCTAAACAACCCCCCCCCCCCCCCAAAAAAAAAAAAAACAACCAAAAAAACAACCCCAAGCAAACAAACCAACAAACAAAAACAAACAGAAGTCCATCAAACCAAACAAGCCACATAAAATGGCAAGGTTTTGACGAAAAAAAGGGAAGCATTAGCCTCAACCGATGCTAGTAATTATGAACAAACAGAAGCAAAAACAACAACAACAACAACAACAACAACA
>CM060341.1:5627404-5629904 GCA_030674155.1 Stramonita haemastoma
GTTATATATCACTGGAACTCTTTCTCTTTGGGACCCTCACTTTCTGAGGATAGACACTGGACCTATCTTTATCTGTCAGGTACGGTGGTTAGGACCACTGTAATGTAATGTAATGTAATGTATTGTATTGTATTATATATATATATTTATATATAATAATATATATATATATATATATATATATATATATATATATATACATACATATATATTGGGGATGGGATGGCTCAGTGGTCAGAGCACTCGCTTTCCACAAGCTAAGGTTAAGCAGCATTTAGCGTGATTTCCAATTGGATGGGTGACCGTTTGCGCACCTTGGCTTCAGTACAGTCCCCCAGTTCACCCAGCTGTAAATGGGTACCTGCCCTCTTTAGGGTCAGGGAAGGTAAAGCAGCGAGGGAGAGGAGATGGGCGCTGCCCTCAACATGCTGGCCCCTAGAGAAGCTGAGGTCTCTGATGCCTCGCTCCCCTATGACCACATGGGTTATGGGACACACCTTTACCATTACCTTTTATGTTTCCTGATGTTGCTATACTTTTGATGTGTATGCATTACAGTGTGATTTGTGATTGTCACTGTTAAACTGTTGAGTTGTCTTTGTTTTGAGATCAGAAAGTAAACCAGGACTCTTTAAAGTTTAAGGGAGGTGGTAACATTCAGCAGTTATTTTAGTTATCGAGTGTGTTGGGATCTGTCACTGTCGAGTGAGAGAAGCAAACCTGGCCTCAGTCCTATAGATCTGTCTGTCATCCTTTTAGGGAACAGGGGAAAGAAAGCCACAGAGTATGCGGGCAAGTTAAATTGATTAATTAATGAACACTGCTCTCAACCCATTCATTCTGTGTGGTGCTCTGGGGAATTCAAGCGCTGGAGGTTAAAGGTCAGGGACAAAAGGGGGGGGGGGGGTGAGACAAGACAGATCTGTGGAAAAAGGATCTATCTCAGACATGGCACCCATGAGGAGAGAGAGGGAAGAGAAGAGAAGAAGGAAAAAAAAGGGGAAGGGGGATAACTATAAAAAAGAGGGGGAGGGGGGGGGTAACTAAGAGTGAGGGCTATTTGCAGGGTAGGTGAGTCCCTGTCATGGTGTATTTTATTTTAAACGTTGCCCCATGCCTGTAGCGGCCAGAGTGTTTGCAGAGGATGCTGTCTGTGTGTTGCAGGGCACCAGCCAAGGCAGCCAAGACTCGCTGGACAAACGGTCCAGCCTGCCGCGCATGAAGAGTTACGATGCTGTCGTTTTCGATGTTCTCAGGGTCCTCCCTGAAGACTTTGCTGTGAGTTGGGCACACCTTTTTTTTCTTTTTTTTTGAGTCCGGCAGACCTGGGCACAGTGCTGAGGATTACCTTAAACCTTCAACTCTGTCTGTCTGTCTGCCTGTCTTGTCTTTCTTACTTTGTGCAGTAACATTGTATTCATGAACCACTCAAAAATGCAGTATCATCATACCATAAGCTGAGTATGGCCAAAGGAAACCTTTTCTTTCTACCCATGCACACTAGACACCTTAGGAGAATGTTTGTGTTTTAGTATTGCTGTGTTTTCATACAGAATACACAGAAACACCACTTACACAATTGTGTTTCATGTTGTTTACTAGAGATTACATAATAATTGTGG
The DNA here is from genome assembly GCA_030674155.1 of Stramonita haemastoma. Lineage (NCBI taxonomy): Eukaryota > Metazoa > Mollusca > Gastropoda > Neogastropoda > Muricidae > Stramonita > Stramonita haemastoma. The sequence goes on from CM060341.1 coordinate 5,629,027, forward strand.
ACAAAACAAACAACTTTTGACACATGATACAAGCACGTAAGAAAAATAATGCAACATATGTAACAATCATTAGCCAACACTATTCTCAAATTTCATGCATATCTGTTTTTATAGTATGAGAGATACTACATTTTACACATACCCACCCATTTCAGCTCATTTTGGCCAAATCTCTCCATGAACAGGAAGTTGATAGTGTCCGTTCACTATATGAGATTAAGCATTAATTTTCTGTGTCTGCTCATTTAAGTGTCTTTTGTTATAAAAGTCGAACTGAAGCAGGTCTGCAGCCTCATCTTTGGGGGAGTCTGAGTAGCCCTGTTTGTATAATTTCTAAAAATAATTTTTTTTAAAATAAAAAATCAAGAAATGTTTTTATCTCCCAAACTGCTAGTTCTTGATTTTATATGAAAAGAAAGAAACTATGTGAACAGTTACAACAACAGTTTTGAAATGTTGAACAACAATGATACCATACAACAACTTGCTTTGAAGGCTAGAGAGAGATGGGGTCTACTGTCTAACATGTATTTTAAAACAACAACAACAACAAAAATTGTTGGAGAAGCGTGGACAGATGAGGAATTGGGGAAGGGGGTATGGAGAGAACAAACAGAGAGGAAAGGGAGATTTCTCACCACTCCTGTAAAACTGGACCGACTTTGGACTTGATGCTAGATTGAAGAGGGAACCAGTGGGGCATAGCAGCATACTACTCTACAGACAAAAAAAAAAAGAAGAAGAAAAAAAAAAACCTCTGGAGACAATATTCTGCCATTGTTCCTGTATTGATTGTCACCCACCCCCCAACACCTGAACCTGCAGAATCACTAATCAGCGCTGGGCAAACGAGCTGCCGCCTAACGACTTGACACTGA
>CM060341.1:5642404-5647404 GCA_030674155.1 Stramonita haemastoma
ACCTGTGAGTTTTCTCGTCTACCTCAAGGCCTTTGCAGTAAATAAGTTATAGCAGAGGCCACTGTAGGTAGATCTTGCGAGGTGGTGGAAGATAATAATGACAACAACAACAACAACAAATGTATATGATCTGCATACCCAGTTCCTTTCACCATCCTGACAGACAGACACAGAGAGAGAGAGAGAGAGAGAGAGAGAGAGAGGAGAGAGAGAGAGGAGAGAGAGAGAGAGAGAGAAAGAAGAAGAAGAAGAGGAAGAAGGGGGATAGGGAGGGAGAGAGAGAAAGACAGACAGACAGACAGACAGACAGACAGACAGACAGAGAGGCAGACAGACAGACACAGAGAGAGGCAGAGAGAGAGGCAAAAAGAGAGAAACAGACAGACAGAGAGAGAGAGAGAAGGGGGGGGGGGAAATAAGGAGAGGGGAGGGGGCATGTTTATAAATATAAAGTGGGCTGACTTGCTAACTTGGGCAGCAGGGGAAGGAGTAGGGAGGGATGGCGGGAGGGAGGTCTTCTGCTCAGGTAACCACCAGCTACACCAGCCAATCAGAGCTGAGAGCAACAAGCCTTGGAGAGATCATTCACAAAGAGAGAGAGACAGACAGAGAGAGACCGACAGAGAGAGAGGGAGAGAGAGAGACAGAGGGAGAGAGAGAATGAATGAATGAATGAATGAATGATCATTGTTTTTTCAAGGGTAACAAAGTAAGTATGCACATTACTCTTTTTTCATCCGGCCCTTGCACAGAGATAGTGAGCGAGAGAGGGGGGAGAGATAGAGAGAGGGAGGGAGAGAGAGATAAGGGGGGGGGATGTTAGGGAGGATGGAGGGGGGTGGATGATGGGGTTCATTCAGCAGATTGTACCTGGCCAACCAGAAAGCAGGAAGAGACAGACAGACAGACAGACAGGAGAAGGAAAGATGCTGGAGCAATTAGATAGATACAAGGGGGTGGGTGCTGCTGCCTGCTCCTCTTCCTCCTTACCCTCTTTCTTACTGACTTGCTTCTCTCTGTCTCTTGCCTCTTGTCTGGCTGTTTGCCTGTGTATCTGCGCTCTCTTTCTCTCTGTGTATCTGTCTGTCTGTCTGTCTCTCTCTCTCTCTGTGTCTCTGTCTCTGTCTCTGTCTCTCTCTCTCTCTCTCTCTCTCTCTCTCTCTCTCTCTCTCTCTCTCTCTCTCTCTCTCTCTCTCTGTCTCTCTCTGTCTCTGTCTCTCTGTCTCTCTCTCTCTCTGTCTCTCTCTGTCTCTCTCTCTCTCTCTCTCTCTCTCTCTCTCTCTCTCTCTCTCTCTCTCTCTCTCTCTCTCTCTCTCTCTCTCTCTATCTATCTATCTGTCTATCTATCTCTATCTCTGTATTTTGTGTGTGTGTGTGTGGAGGTGTGTGCATGCCTGTGTGTATGGAGGTGTGTGTGCGTGCATGAGTGTGTGTATTTGCATGCCGCTGTGTGTGTGTGTGTGTGTGGAGGTGTGTGTACTCACATATATATCTTTAAAAATCGAAACAAAAGCAACACTACAAAAATTCCAGCCATCCACAAAAGCAAGCAAGGGAAGAATTATAAAAAAAAACAAAAAAAAACACCCTATAACAAAAAAAAAAAAAAAAGCAAGTAGGCGAAGAATGCGGCATGGTGATTAGAGCGTCTTATTTGTCAGAAAACGCCCTTTGTCTAATCAGCAGAGACAAACAAAGAGAAGCACAGGCAGGATCTGTCTTCACCCGCCATTATCTGTCAAAAAGAAAACGGTATTGGGCCTGCCTGGAGGCAGCGGTTTTTGTTGCCTTCTTTCAAAGAACCCTTCCCCCCTGTTCCACTTTTCAGAGAGAGAGAGAGAGAGAGAGAGGAGAGAGAGAGAGAGAGAACAAGAAGAAAAAGAAAAGAAGAACTATCATCAAAGTAAGAAAATAAAAAACGTATCAAACTGCAGTCTTGAAGTATTCATTTCAAAGCGGAAACGGTGCTGATAAAAAAGTATATATAAAAAGGAGGGGTGCGCTGAAAATAACTCCCACAACGCTATTTTTGTCCTGGTAGGAGTGGATGGGGGGTGAAAGAAGGTGTGTTAAAAAAAAAAAGTTAGAAAAAAAATAATAAAATAAAATAAAATAAAAAAACAAAGAAGGTATGTTGGAAAGGGGGCATCCTCCCTGAAGGACCTTCCTTCTCTGGTCCAGCCCAGCTCTTCTTGTCAGAGTTTCTTGGTTTCAGAAGGCCGGCTATTTTCAGCGTCAGCGATGTGTTGTATATAATAGTGCATAGGCTGGGGTGTTTCAAACTGTAATGTGTCGAATTAGAGTGTTACTTTGGTGTAGGGGTGGGGGTGGAAGAGAAATGATAGTCAAGTATAGAATAGGACATAGAGCGGTGATAACAGGTGGCTACATCACTGTAGTTACACAGTTATGAGAAAACAGGAGCAGGTACAGGTGGCTACATCACTAGAGTTACACAGTAACAGAACCAAAAGCAGTGGGTAACAGGTGGCTACATCACTAGATGTTACACAGTAACAGAACACAAAGCGTGATAACAGGGTACATCACTGATGTTACACAGTATAACAAACACAAAGCAGTGGGACAGGCTACTACTAGTGTTAACAGTAACAGAACACAAAGCAGTGGTAACAGGGGCTACATCACTAGATGTTACACAGTATAACAGAACACAAAGCATGGTAACAGGCGGCTACATCACTTGATGTTACACAGTATAACAGAACACAAAGCAGTGGTAACAGGCGGCTACATCACTGATGTTACACAGTATAACAGAACACAAAGCATGGTAACAGGGGCTACATCACTAGATGTTACACAGTATAACAGAACACAAAGCAGTGGTAAACAGGCGGTACATCACTATGATGTTACACAGTATAACAGAACACAAAGCATGGTACAGGCGGCTACATCACATAGATGTTCACGTATACAGAACAAAGCATGGTAACAGGTGGCTACATCACTTGATGTTACACAGTACAGAACACAAAGCAGGTAACAGGTGGCTAATTCCTGCCTGCCCATCACGACCCCACACATGACCCCACACACGCCATCTTTCCTTTGGCTCTCTTCCCCCTCACTGCCACACAGAGGCCTGAAGTAGGGGAAGGGACATAACTTACCTGCAGGGGAAGGGACATAACTTACCTGCAGGGGAAGGGACATAACTTGCCTGCAGGGGAAGGGACATAGCTTGCCTGCAGGGGAAGGGACATAACTTGCCTGCAGGGGAAGGGACATAAGCTTGCCTGCAGGGGAAGGAACATAACTTACCTGCAGGGGAAGGGACATAACTTACCTGCAGGGGAAGGGACATAACTTGCCTGCAGGGGAAGGGACATAACTTGCCTGCAGGGATGATCACATATCTGCCCTGGCCACTGTGGCCTGCCTCAGGTGAAGAGAGGGATGGAGTTTAGGGCCATTTGGCAAGGCGATAGATAGGAAAATAGGTAGATAGATAGGTTGGTAGGTAGGTAGATAGAGAGGTGGGAGGGGAGGGAGGGAGAGGGAGAGAGAGAGGAGAGGTACATAGTTAGATACATAGATACATAGATAGACACATAGACATTCAGACAGACAGGTAGGTAGTTAGGCAGGCAGGCAGGCAGACAGATTGAGAGATAGATAGGTGCTTTAATTGAAAGGCAGTACAGATGTGGTCTGATCCTGCCGCGCTAACTGCCCGTTATTTTCAGCACCCAACCAAAAAAAGAAGAGGAAGAAAGAAAGAAAAAAAACAGAAGAGAGACAGACACAAAAAAAAGAAGAAAGAAAGAAAGAAAGAAAAAACAAAAAAGAGATGGACAGACAGACACAAAAAATAATAAATTAAGCTGATTTCAGCTACAGGATCTTGGTGGTAAGTTTTGGAGAGATTTATTTCTTTAAAAAAAAAGTTTCAGACTGGTTTGATGTTCAGAAGATAAATGAGGATTTATCAGTAGAGGAGGGAGGTGGCAGGAAGAGATATAGAAGGTCTTGAGTTATGTAAGGTGAGCTTTGGTTGAATGCAAGTCTCAAATTTTCTTTTTCTTTTTCTTTTTCTTTTTCCCATTCTTTCTTGTTGTTGCTGTTGTTGTTGTCCTGATATTACATTTTACACAACTTTAAGTTTTGTATTAAAAAAATATAAAAAAAACCTCTGTTGTAAGGTCAGCATTCCCTAGCATTGATAGAAAGAACTCATCGTGAACTCTGTGTGTATGTGTGTCTGTCCTCTGTGTCTCTGTCTGTCTCTGTGTCTGTCTCTGCATGTATATGTGACTGCGTGAAAGAGAAGGTAAACCCCGACCACGTGTGAAGTCAACATTCCCCAGCTTGTGACAGAAAGAGCCATTGTAAATGTTAATGGCGACTCACTGTCCTGTGTGTGTGTGTGTGCAGATGCTGTCCCGTAAAGACAAGATGCTGTACGAAAAGATGGCCGACATGTTCTCCGAGTGCAATAACAGACAGAAGCTGAGAGACGTCATGGACAATGTCAAGCTGCCCTGTATACCTTACCTGGGTGAGTGAGGATAATGGGATAACCACTCATGTGCTTTTTTTCATCCAGTCCCCTTGTGTATGCAGTTGTGTAAATATTGTCATCTGTTCCCACCGGCACACAATGGCCTACTCTTATGAAAAGCGGAACAGGATTTAACATGTGCACAAGATGCTCTGCATGCGTTCGCACATGGGTCCTGGGTTTACAGTCTCATCCGGAAGACTTTTGGGGAGAGTGGAGTCAGCACTGATGTTAACTCCAGGGAAAAATCCCCTCCAACGGGAATCAAACTCGGGTCGTCAAATTGCCAGCGCAATGTTCTGACCACTGCGCTATCCTGCATGTGTGTGTGTGTGTGTGTGTGTGTGTGTGTGTGTGTGTGTGTGTGTGTGTGGGGTATGCCTGTACCTCACACTCTGTGTAGTAGTTCTTCAGTTTAACGTCCTTCCACTAAATAGTGATATCAGACAGGGAAGTGCATAATGTGTATGTG
>CM060341.1:5652404-5682404 GCA_030674155.1 Stramonita haemastoma
TCTCTGTCTCTGTCTCTGTCTGTCTGTCTGTCTGTCTCTCTCTCTCTCTCTCTCTCTCTCTCTCTCTCTCTCTCTCTCTCTCTCTCTCTCTCTCTCTCTCTCTCTCTCCCCCCCCCCCTCCCTCCCTCCCTCTTATTTTCAGTGTGTACATGAGCTTGTAGCCACAGTGAGGTGAGGTGTAACCATGTATATTTATATATTTATTTTTTCTCTGTGTATGTGTGATTGCAGCTTACAGTGGCAGGAGTCAGAAGAAGCCATGTACCAGAACAACTTCACGTGTGAGGGCTGCGTACGGCGCAAAACCCTGCTGAAAGAGGGCAAGAAACCCACGGTCAGCTTGCTTTCTCTTTCTAACCACACCAAAGAAAATAATGATGATAATATAATAACAACAACAACAACAACAACAACAACGACGATGATGATGATGGTGATGGTGATGATGATGATGAGAAGAAGAAGAAGAAGAAGAAGAACTCTTTCAAACCATTCACTGCTCCCTGTAGGACTGCCGGAGTCCTATCAGTGTAGATAGCACTATAGATAGCAGTGTAGAGATCATTATAGATATCAGTGTAGATATCAATATAGATATCAGTATAGATAGCATCAGTGCTGACTCCACTCTTCCCAAAAGTCCTTCGGATGAGACTATACACCAAGGGAGGCCCTGTGTGCGAATGCATGCAGAACATCTTACCTGACAAGATCAGGAGACCAGATCTTTCTGAAAACCAAGTGTGGCTGTCTGTGTGCTAGAAATAAAACCCATACCTGCACAGTTATTGAAACTAGTGATGACAGTTTCATGAAGAAAGAAAGAAAATAACTATCGGAATTAGAAAAGAAAAAGAAAGAAAGTGCCAATAACCATTAGAATTTGTGTTTGGTGAAGATAATGTATTTTTGAATAATTTTTTTTTTCTATGCAAGGTTTGTATATTGTGCGTTTCTTCTTTAATTTAACGTCTCTTGACATTGAGTAATATTAGACATGTGCATGCAAAATAATAATAATAACATAATAAAAAAAAATTTAATGTAATAAAGTAAAGTAATTATAAAAACAATTTTTAAACATTAAAAAAAAAAAAGACATGTGCATGCACTACTGAGGTGTTGTTGATTTGAGTGGCGTGTGAGAGCATGTGGTAAACCATGAAATGACTTTTTTTTTTTTTTTGGCTGTGGTGTGCAGGTGTCGTCATGGACGCGATACTGGATGGCATTATGGGGCACCAACCTTCTCTTTTACCCCGCCAAGTCGTTACGAGGCTCTGACCGCACCAATGTATGTCTCTCTTTTTTTTCTTTTTCTTTTTTTATATCATTTTTTGGGAGTCTCTGCCTTTCTGTTGTTGGGTTTTGTTTTTTTCCTTCGGGGGCGGGAAAGTCGAGTGGTTAGAGCACACAGCGCACAAATCCAACATCACTGAGTTCAGAGTGCTAAATTTAGTGTGCCCCTTCCTTTTACCTTGTCCTTGTGTGGTCAGCTCCTGCTATGATCAGAACCATCTGGGCTGGGATGGGATGAATTAATTATCAGCTGAGAGGAGCTGAAAGTGGGGGATAGTGACAGCTGTGAGCATTGAGCGGGTGATCTCATGGCCTGAGTTCCAGCCATCACTCAGACCCCTGATCAAGAGGATTTTTCACTTAGAGTTCACATCAGCACTGATCCCCCACCCCTGAAAGTCCTTAGGATGACACTGTAAATTTGAGGTCCTGTTTACAAACGCACACAGAATATCTCTTAGGAGATAGCCAAGTGGTCAGAACATTGCTCTTGCAATTTGATGTTTTGGGTTCAATGGGATTTTCCCTCTGGAGTTAACATCACTGCTGACTCCACTTTCCCCAAAAGTCCTGTGGACGACACTATAAACAGAGGCCCCGTGTGTAAACCCATGCAGAACATCTTGCACTCATGTTAAATCCTGTTCCGCTTTTCGGAAAGTAGGCTGGTGGGAACAGATGACAAGATTGACAAAACTGCATACACACGGGGACTGGATGTAAAAATGTACATGAGTGCTTATTCCATTATCCTCGATATAAAAAATAAGTAATTAATTTAAAAGTTATGTTTACACTCATTCTGATTTTTGGAAGAGTAGGCCATAGCATGTTAATAGGAATGGCTGACACATTTTCAAAAATGCATGGACACTGGTGGTGGTGTTTTTAGACATTTTCCCTGGAACTTGGTATGCAGTTACATTCATGATGGGTAAAGATGGTCGCAGACACGAAAATCTGACCACTGGTGGTCCTTAGATAAGGCTCACGCAAAACAGCAAATTGGCTATCGCGGTCAGTCATCCAAAACTGTCCCTTTACACTGATCCGCTATAGCCGTCCTCTGAGAGTTAAGATGAGGCGTAACAAAGGCTTTTGGTACCACTTTTGTGCTGATTGTGTTTCAGTTTTTGGAGGGGTTACTTATTTTGTTTTGTTTTTTGATTGTGTTTCAGTTCAAAAGCAACCCCAGCAAAATGACCTCCATTGTAGGATGGATGGTGGTGATGGGAGACAACCCACTCCAACCCGATGCATTCCAGCTGACTGACCCTGCCAGAGGTGAGTCAATAATGATGATGATGATAATAATGATGATGATAATAATGATGATAATAATAATGGTGAATAATAATAATAATGATGATAATAATAGTAATATTAATTTATAATAATGGTGATAATAATAACAATTATAATAATAGTAATGATAATAATGATAATGATAATGGTGATAATAACAATAATGATAATAATAATAATGATGATGACGATAACAACAATAATAATAATAAATGGGATTTATAGTGCTTAATCTTTTTTAGCACACAAATCAAAGCACTTAAGCAGGGGCAGGGACCAGACTGTTCCTTTTTAAGGAAACAGGGGCCACAGTGTTCCTTTTCTTTTTTTTTAGCCTTTAAAAAAAAAAGAATGTCAATGCTTAGTGTAATGTTATGTCAGTGGCTGTGTTCAGTTTTTCAAGGCTGAATCAGATCAGGTGTTCGTAACTGATGAGGTCTGAATAGATAGAAGAAAGAAAAAAAACACTGTGAATGACATGTTATTTCAAACACCAAGAAGTTTATGAATAAAATTTTTTTAAAAATGTCTAGCCAATGTTAAGCAGCATTGAGCGTGGATTCCGATTGGTTATTCTTTTTCATTGTATATGAATAAGTGGTGGTCTTCAATTTAAACATCTTTCCACTTAAAGCGATACCAGACGATCAAAAGAAAAATTGGAAAGTGTGTGTATGTGTGTGCGGCAGCGCGTGCATGTGTGTGTTTTGCGTGCATGGTGTGTGGTGAGTGAGTGAGTAAGAGAGAGAGAGCATATATGAATATATGACTAACTTGCAGGTAACGTGTACAAGTTTCGTGCGGGGTCCCAGTCTCAAGCGCTGATCTGGTGTCGACATCTCAGTGAAGCCTCCAAACGCTACACACCCAGGGTGAGGGTCTGCTCCTCTCGCTGTCAGCGAGACCACCATCTAAAAAAAACAACAACCAAACAAACAAAAACACCACCATTTCCTACTTTACAAAAGTGTGTGTCGGGGAAGGGGGGGGGCATCATTTTATACATCAGAAAACTGTGGGGGATCTTTTTTTAGGGGGGGTGTTGTTCCTCAGCTAGAGCTCTAAGGTTCACCACATGGTGAGATTTGGTGTGTGCAACCAGTTTTTTTTCTCCACAAGTAGCTGCATTCCAACTTCAGGGATGGTGTCTGAACACGACACCTGTGTGTATGCTGGGGATTCTTTCTTGTCATCCATTCCTACCAGCACACAATGGCCGACTCTGCCGAAAGCCAGGACAGGTTTTTAATGTGTGTAAGATGTTCTGCATGTGTTCGCACATGGAGCCTTGTATATATAGTCTCGTCCAAAGGACCTGGACATTCAGTTCAATACACTGTTCTCAAATGTCCAATGGGTCAGAACTTGAGATGAACGGTGAAATTGAGAATTGTCTAGGTGGGATGGGGAATAGAAACCATAAACTTTCTAGTTCTTTCATCATGCAGATGTTTCTTCTTTTAAAACATAAGAAATACGTAATCCTAAGCATAAATCCACTTGTCCGCATCCCTGCAAACCTGAATGTCTACTGTGTGCAAATCACTGATGACGGGGAAGCAGTCTAAGGGCTGGTTGGAAGGGTAATATGAACCCCAGCTAAACTTCCCAATCGGCATCATCGAGGGTTAAGAAAGGAAAAAAGTTTAATCCCAAAGTGATAATCCACTTTGTCCGCAGCAACCGGCAAACGATGTCCTTCGACTGAAATCACTGAGAGCACAGAGAGCATGCTGCAACACGGGCTGTGATTGACCAGCTGGTCACCATGACCCAGCTCCCTTCCCTCCCGGCCAATCAGCGGTCTGAGACAGGCAGGGAGGGAGAGGGAGGGAGGGGAGGGGGGGAAGGCCAGGCTGGGGTTGGAGAGGGTTTTCCTTCCTTCCTTCAAGACCTCAGCAGACAGACAGACAGACAGGAAGCAGGCGCCATTGCAGGACAGCAAGCTGAGGGAAGCTGTGGATGCTGACTGACTCACCCACACAGCAGCAGATGACGACAACAGCGATGATGACGATGAAAGCGACCTCAGGAGTAGGTCATCCCTGACGTCGATCAGCGTTGTGAGCTTCCCTGCTTCCCTCCCCTTCCTTCCTTCCTTCTCTGCGAGGCTTGAAGAGTTTGTGAACCGATCATTCCATCACTTCAAAATTATTTTTGGAAACCTTGTTCTTTTTTTTCTTTTTTTTGGACCCTGACTTTTTTTTTTTAATTTTTTTTTTTTTTTTTTTAATCTGTCTGGTGCCTACCTTTCTCTTTTGTGGTTTTTTGTTGGTTTTTTTGGAGGGTTTAACTTTTCAAGCTGTGGTCTCTATTTTTTTTTCTTTTTTTTTTTTTTTTGCTGGCCTGCATCCTGTGAGAGCAGCTCATTCTGCTGACTTTGGTTTTGAAATTTTTTTTTTTTTTTTTTTTGAAATTTTTTTTTTTGGTAAAGAAGTTATTTTTTACCGTGTGCGGTTGTAAAAAAAAAAAAGAAATGCAGAGGAAGGTTCTACAACGCGGTGAAAGACAGACGCCCTTCCTCCCAGAGCCTCTTCAGTCCCTGTGTTTCGGGGCCCTTGGGGTTTTTTTTCCCCCTTTTGGAAGAAGCCACGATTTCAGCGTTTCAAACAATTTTTGGGGCTTCTTTCATGGAGGAGGGGGAAAAAAAATTGCTGGACGGGTAAAATTAGAAGAGGAGGTGCTTCATACTGCTCAAGCTATGCCCAGTTTTTTTTTGTTTTTTTTTTTGGTACTGCAGGATTGTGTGTGTGTGTTGTGTGTGTAATGTGTGTGTAGTGTGTGTGTTGTGTGTGTGTGTTGTGGTGTGTGTGTGTGTGTGTGTAGTGTGTGTGTTGTGTGTGTGTTGTGTGTGTGTGTGTGTGTGTGTCTCTCCGAAAAATTCTTCTTTGCCACCACCCCCTTCCCCTTACCTCCCCCCCCCCCACCCCCCATTTTGTTGATGGGGGAGGGGTTGAGCTTGCCTGCTGTAGTAACTTAGGTACAAGTGTGTGTGAGCATGGATGTGTGTGCACGTGTGTGCGTATGCATGCCTGAATTCCCCAGAATGTGCATTACCCTATTTTTTCTCTCGGAAGTTGTGATGGATGAAGAGACAAAAAAAAAACAGAAACGATTGGAGCGTGCATGACTCGCTTGTGCAATTTTTTTTTTTTTTTTTTTTACCCTTTTAAAAAAAAAAAAAAGAGAGAAACAAAAAAAACTTGCATGGGTGAGAGAAAACGAAAGCAAAAAGAAAAAAAGTGATGATCCAAACGATGCAATATATTTTTTGCTGACAATAATCTGCTGAAGACCGATCGACATAACGCACCTCATCGCCGAAAAAATGGATTTTTTTTTTTTTTTAAAACAAAAAAAAAAACTGGACAGTCATTGGGCGTGGAGACGCTTGGTGGCTCTCTCCCTCTCTTTTTTTTTGTTTTTTGTTTGTATTTTTTGTCCGATGTGCAATGATTTCGCTGGCTTGGCTTCCATGATTTTCTCCACCATGAAGAAGATGAAAGAGGGAACAGACAATCTAGCGCAGGCTTGGTTTAAATGTCATTCTGTTGTGCTTCTTCAACACCTGTCACAGCACCGGCTTCTGGCGCAAGGCATTATACCATAATCTAGCAAGGCAAACCAAACCTAGGCAAGGCAAACCAAAACCTAGGTAAGCTAAACCAAACCTAGGCAATCAAACCAAAAACCCTAGGCAAGGCAAACCAAAAACCTAGGCAAGGCAAACCAAAAACCTAGGCAAGGCAAACCAAAAATCCTTGGCAAAGGCAAACCAAACCTAGGCAAGGAAAACAAAAACCTAGGCAAGGCAAACCAAAAACCCTAGGCAAGGCAAACCAAAAAACCTAGGCAAGTCAAACCAAACCAGGCAAGGTTTCCAAACCCCTAGGCAAGGCAAACCAAACCTAGGCAAATCTAAACCTGGCAGGCAAACCAAACCTAGGCAAACCAAACCTAGGCAAGGCAACCCAAACCTAGAAAGGGCAACACCAAACCTAGGCAAACCAACCTAGGCAAGGGCAAACCAAACCTAGGCAAGGCAAACCAAACCTAGGCAAACCAAACCTAGGCAAACCTTAGGCAAGGCAAACCAAACCTAGGCATAGGCAAACCAACCTAGGCAAACCAAACCTAGCAAGGCAAACCAAACCTAGGCAAGGCAAACCAAGGCAAACCAAACCTAGGCAGGCAAAGCGAAGCCAAGGCAAACCAAACCTAGGCAAGCAAAGCCAAACCTAGGCAAGGCAAACCAAGGCAAGGCAAACCAAAAACCTAGGCAGTGCAAACCAAACCTAGGCAAACCAAACCTAGGCAAACCAACTAGGCAAACCAAACCAAACCTAGGCAATGGAAACCAAACCTAGCAAACCAAACCTAGGCAAGGCAAACCAAACCTAGGCAAACCAATTTTAGCCAGCAAAACAAAACCTAGCAAGGCAAACCAAACCTAGGCAAGGCAAACCAAACTAGCAAGGCAAACAAAACCATAAGGCAAAAACCAAACCTAGCAAGGCAAACCAACACCAAGGCAAGGCAAACCAAACCTATGTCAAGCAAACCAAGGCAAAGGCAAACCAAGGCAAGGCAACAAAAAACCTAGGCTCAAGCAAATCCAAACCTAGGCAACCAACCTAGTGAAGTGCAAACCAAACCTAGGCAAGGCAAACCAAACCTAGGCAAGGCAAACCAAACCTAGGCAAGGCAAACCAAACGTCTTAGGCAAGGCAAACCAAACCTAGGCAAGGCAAACCAAACCTAGGCAAGGCAAGGCAAGTGTGGTGGGATGGTTCTGCCTGCCTGCCTGCCAGAAGTGTCCTGGTTGCTTGTGGGCGTGTTTCTGGCTTGTTTTCATGACATCAGGGGCAGCATGGGGCTCTTTGTGTTTCGCCAGGGGTTTACTGGCCCTTGGCTTATCGAGAGACATAATTTTTTTTTTTTTTTAAAAAAAAACTGGACTGAGGTCTGGTGTGCGTGACTATACTCATTAACAGGGCTACACTTCAGAGTCAGAGGGCTGTTTTCAGTGTGTGTGGGAAGGGGTGGGAGGGGGGAGAGGAATAGAAGTTAACATGTGTTGTATCATCCTAGCCCAAAACGAAAAAGCATTGAAATGCCAGTATTTCTGTCAAAACTCCTGATTTTTAAACACACAAAAAAATCTTTTGATTTAATTGTAAACCAGTTGTAGACTAGAATACTGCGAATGCTTGGAAAGAGTTTAGTTTTAGTATGACTTGTTAACGGTATCAGTATTCCCGATTGACAAATAAGATAATGTGTGTGTGCATGTGTGTATAAACCAAAAAAAAAATTACAACCCTTACAGCAATATCATTACATGTCAAGGGCGAGTGCTTTTGAGTTTCTTTACCACGCGATACATGAAAACCACCCAGGCTAACATCTCTTTTGACTGTAGATAACGGAAAGTGTAGAATACTGACTGAATTTGAGTGCAGTGCACCCCCACTAATGGTGCAACTGTACTGATTTAAGTGCTTCCATTTCAGGATCTCGGGCACTATGCAATATGTCTAATAATGTCTTGTGCGACATGATTTTTTTTTTTTTCTTTTTGGTTATTAATGTGTCTGGGAGGTTGTGTGTATTGCTGAACTGTCCATCAGTCGTATCCCAGACCTTCAGTTTGTAACTCAGGTTATGTACACAGTGTAGAAGACCATGTGGGTTTGTTTTTTTTCCTCATTTTTCTTTTTCTCCTTTTTTTTCTCTTTTTTTTTTTTTTTGTTCCTTCACTGCTGTTAGTGCATACTGTTATATAGTGTAGTGGGTTTTTTTTTCCTTGTAGTATTTTATCCGCTTTTTGTAAACTGAGTAAAAAGAAGGCTAGGGAATCCATCTTTCTGAAATAATAATATAAAATTTCACCTTGTGTTGGTTAAGTGCATAAAACTTTTCAGCAAGATCTTCCGAACTGCGTTTTAAAAAATTTTCTTTTTAACTGGAAAGGTTGATGAAAAGAATGGCAAGAAATCAATTTAGCATGAAATGGCGGTCTGATTCAACAATATTTCCTTATGAAGATAGAAAAGGGGGGGGGGGGGGTAGATTCTAAAGAACTGGAAGTGATGAAGTCATTATGAATTGAAGGCTGCATGTAGCCCCTACATGAATGAAATTGTACGTCATCTTCTCATGCCAAGTTCTGTAGATTTAGCCGACACATGGGGGGGAACCATCACAGTCGTTTTCTCAGAGAAGGGGAGAGAGGTGGCCAGCTTGCTGTAAATAGGGAAGGAAGGAAGGAAGGGAGGGAGGGAGGGAGGAACCTGTTCAGTTCTTGCCATCACTGGGGCATTGTGCAGTCAGTCAGTTCAGTTTAGTTCACACGTTTTTTGTTCAGCCGTTTCTAGTTGCCACAGGTTTGTACAGGAGTTGTCATACAGTTGACCTTTTTTTTTTGTTTCATTTTTTTTTTCTTCTAATTGGCTGTTGGGTTTACCATGCGAGTTTCTTTTTGTTTCTTGTTCCATAATTCACATGCAGTGCAAGGCGTTTGTTAAGAACTGCACTCGCTGGGTTTAGGTTGAGGTGGAGGTGTGTCTATTATAATACAGCATTGTCTTCCAACAGGGAAGATATACAAGAGGTGGTTTCTCTCTTACTTCCACAGCCTTTTTTTCTTTTCTTTTTTTTTTTTTTGGCTGTTGCTTGTATTGAAAAAAATGTAGTGATGGCAGTTTGACAAGATGTTTATTCCATGCTGGTAAAGGTATCATCAGTTTTGCCATGCCATACTTTCAGATCGATATCTTAAGTTTCCATGTGCTTTATTCAATTAATCAATCAATCAGTGAAGATAAAGGTTGTTAGCTAACATGGTGCTCCTGAAGAAAAGACTGGTCAGGCCTTGGAAAGAGAACAGACAGACAGAGAGACAGACAGACTGTTTGGTGTCCAGTTATTCTGTGCACGAACAGAGAGACAGTTCGTTTGTTTGCTGTTCAGTTATTCTGTGCACAAACAGGGTGGAAAGGTTGCAAGTGGCGTGACTGGCTGATACAGTGATAGCAGTGGTTGTGGCACCCCCACACCCACACCCCCCTAACCCTCAGATGCACCGTGCAGTGTACACATGTCCCGACAATATCACAGAGCCCCCTCAGGCCCCAGTTGAGAAATCGCATCCCTGTATCAACGGTAGAAACCTGTATGCATGCTCAGCAGACGACTGCTATTTAACTCTCCTCTCTCATATCATTGTATTTTATAGAGTCCTGCAGGTGTTGTGCAGACCGTATACTTATTCACGTTTACTACAGATCTTTATCTCTCCCGTTTTTTCTCTCTCTGTGTGTTGCTTATATCCACGTGTGCCTCCGTGACTCTCAGGCAGGGAATGTGTGTGTGTGTGTGCGTGTGTATTATGTCATATCTTTTGGATATAAAAAGTCTTTTTTTTTTTTTTTTCAAAAAAACAAATTCAAGATACGTACAAAAAAATGATGAAGTGAAAATTATTTTGTTTAAAAAAATTTCAAAGAAACTTTTTGGAGAGAGAGGAAAAAAAAAAAGTTGAAATAAAATTTGTATTTTGGCGAGCACATGTGTAGAAAAGAAGAGAAAGGAAAAGTGCTCCTGGGTTGTATAACTAAAGGGCAGTTTTAGTCGTGTTGTATGTACATTTGAGTAGAGAATTCCTGACTGGTGACTTACTTTCTCCAAGGCTTTGTGTTGTATAAAGCCAGTCTGTGTGTGTATCACAGATCCTATACCTGGATTTGACCTACTATACCGCACTGTACTGTACTGTACTGTACTGTACTGTACTTTGCTGCACTGTACTGTGCTGTGCTGTACTGTACTATACTGTACTGCATTGTACTGTACTGCATTGTACTGTACTGTACTGCATTGTACTGTACTGCACTGTACTGTGCTGCACTGTACTGTACTATACTGCGTTGTACTGTACTGTGCTGTACTGCACTCTACTGTACTGCAGTGTAGTACTGTACCGCAGCACTGTACTGTACAGGTGTGTATGTATCTACACTCACTGTATCTGTACAGCATGTTACTACTACAGGACTTTTCACCGGAGTGCCGTGTCGTTTCAGGATAGAACACTCGACTCTGCCGCACTCCACTCTCTCACCACCCCCTCCCCCTCAGTCCACCCTTCATAGCTCCACCCCCACCCCCCAAAAAAAAGCTGTTTCAACATAGTCTTGTCACAGTAACATCCATGAAAGATTCTTTTTTTTTTTTTTTTTCCATGAAGGATTCTTCATCTGGTAGCAGATTTCCAACAGTCAAGTTTGTAGACTGCGAGTGTTGCTGATTTAACTTGAAGACCAGTGATAGCCATGCAACACTTCTGACAAACGCAAAATAGTTTCAAAGTTGTTGCATGGAGATCATCGGCACTCAAAAGTGCTTATTAAAAAAACATCAAGTGTAATGGCAATCAAAATTTTTTCAATCAAAGTCTTTTATTTCGAGAATAATGAATAAGCAATCCAGCGCTTTTTTTTACATCCAGTTCTGCATTTTCTTTTTTAAAACACACATAAGCTCGAAACCTAGGATATGTTAGTGTTCCCATTCCCAATTTTGTTGTTTGTTTTTTTTCAGAAACGGAATTATTAGCTGGAGAGGTGTTGTAGTGGTGGAGGGAGGAGGAGGAGGAGGGTGGTGAAGGTGGAGGAGGCAGAAGGATGGAGGTGGGAAGCAGACTGAGCGCTGCTGGTCACAGACAGACAGACAGAAGAGAGGAAAGTGGCTCCACTTTGGCTTTGCTGCTGATCCCGGCTTGCTTTGCTGGCTTCAGTGTGGCTCCCTTTCCCTGCCTTGGTGTTCAATCAGTATCATGTCAGTGTTACCCGCTTCACGAATCTTAGTGTTGTTTGATGGAGAGAGGGAAAAAAGTGTAGAGCTGTAAAACTTGTATACTGATAAGATTAAAAAAAAAAAAAAAAAAGCAAATAGTTTGCTTACTTGCAAAATTTACACTCAAATTTAGCTAACAATTAACCAACAAAACGCGCGCACACACACACCACAAACACACACACACACACACACACACACATACAACCCATCTCGACACAAACATCTTCAAAAAACCCTTATCACCTTCAGTAAAACCATGGAACTAGAGAAACGCTAAAACAACATGCACCTCATGTTTGTTCAAAAGCATTTAGCCCCCCCCCAACGTCCGCCCATTTATTTTATTTATTCTTTTCTATCAAGGATAATGGAATAAGCACTCGTGTGCTTTTTTTACATCCAGTCCCCATGTTGCAGGCAGCTGTGATGTGCGCGCACACGCATGTGTAGCTAGTATCTTCAAGCCAAAGTGGAGACCTTTCCTTTTCTTTTCTTCTTCTGCTGTGGATGGTTTCGGGGCAGTGTGCTCCAGTCCTGGCTCCCACTCCAGACATGTGGCTGACAACACACCAACTAACCTAGTGACTCATAGAACCTACCTACTCTGGTTTGTGCCTCCGTCCCCTCGCGCGTGTCTCCCAACACTCCCCCTCCCTTCCTATCCTGTATCCTGTAACAAGGAAGGGAGCCATGTGTGTGTGTGGACCGCACTGTGAAGAAATCGATCTGCAATTTGGGGTCACGTTTATTTATTTCTTTATTTATTCCTTCGGTTTTGTTGCGCTTGTTCTATTTGGAAGCAAGTGTATGTTTCAGGTTTGGTTTGGTTTGTTTTGGGTTGTTGTTGTTTATTTTGGGGGGGGGGGGATTTTATGGGTTGTCTGTGTCTCGTTTTTGAAGATTTAATCAGTTAAACTGAAGGCTAAAGATTGTGTGCATGTGTGCATGTCTGTGTGTGTGTAAAAACAAAAAAGAGAGAGAGAGAGGCTTCTGTTGATTTTTTTTTTTAATTATTTCAATGGAAACAGTATTGTGTCTTATCCTTAGTGGTTGGTTGTGAAAGCCTTCTCTTTGCCTATCCACTTTTGGTGGTTTTGATTTGGGGGGATTTTTTATTTTATTTTTTATCATGTGACTGTGGATTTGGACAGGATGGGAACTGTGGAGTGTGGCCGAGAGGTGGGGGATGGGAGGATTCAAAGAGAAAAAAAAAATTGCAGTTTGATTTCTGTCACAGACGGAGGCCGGGTATACAAACAAACCAGTCGTTATTTTTGCCTTGAAGAAGTGTTGTACCCAATTGTGACATTTGATTCACAGGTCTGTCTGTCTGCAGTATTCCTTTCACCAGACCATCCCCACATTTTTTTTTTTTTTATTATGTTGATGATGTTGAATTTTTTTTTTTTACATCGCATTCCACTCAATAGCAAACAGATTCTATTTCTTCACTCTTGTCGACTGTTATAACTAATCTTTAGAATTTTTTTTTTTTTTTATCTTGTGTGCGCGTGTCTTCATTATGCAAAATACATTGAAGGTGTTCTTATTATCTTTTTTTTTATATAAAAAAAAAGAAATATATGTAAAAATGATATTGATAAAAATAAAAAATATTAAAATTACATCTGTGTTTTGTGGGTTTTTAAAAAGGGCTGACCAAGTCTTCTTTTAGTAAGTTATTTAGTATGCAGCAGCATATGTCATTTTTTTTTTTTTTTTTTTTAAATCGAGGATAATGGAATAAGCACTCATGTGTTTTTTTTATATCCAGTCCCCATGTGTATGCAGTTTTGTAAATCTTATCTATTCCTACTGGCACACAATGGCCTACTTTATGAAAAGCAGAATGGGATTTACTGTGTGCACAAGATGTTCTGCATGCATTTGCACACGGGGCCTTGGTTTATAGTCTCATTTGAAGGATGAGAACCCAGCGCTAAACACACCATGTTTCACTTCTTTGCAGTGACTGCAGTGCCTTTCCACAACCTGACTTTGTAAGGACCTTCTCCAACACTTCTTATTAGGGTTAAGGGGCAAAGGTCATAGCTTAGGGTCAGGAGTGATGACTTTGGTGAAAGGTTGGTTAAGGTGCAAAGGTCATGACCTAGGGTCAGGAGTGATGACTTTGTGAAAGGTTATCACCATGAAGGTGGTCGTGTGGTGACATATTAATTATAGAAATAATACCGTTTTCCAACCGGAAAATACAGACACAAGATTTGTTTTTATTATTAATTTAATTTTTTAATTTATACCACTTTATGTCACAGCAGATTCTCTGCGTGAAATTCGGGCTGCTCTCTCTCCCCGGGGAGAGCGCGTCGCCCACAAGTGCAGCACCTACCCATTTTTTTTCTTTTTCCCGTCTGCAGCTGTATATGTTTCCCTATATCAGAGTGGCTTTTTTCTACAGAATTTTGCCAGATACAACGCCCTTATTGTCGTGGGTTCTTTTACGTGCACTAAATAATGATGTGTGACACACAGGACCTCGGTTTATCATCTTATCCGAAAGACTAGCACCCAGACCACCATCTCTAATGGATGGGGGGAAAGTTTGGGGCCCAAACGGGATTCAAACCACTGCGCACTCTGACCCGGACTTTTTGCTTTCTAGGCAGGCGCATTACCAACTAGACATCTAGAGCTTAGACACTCATACTGCGTACTCACTCACAGAGGTCTGTATATCTTTTTGCCAAATACAGAGGGTCCTTTCTTCCGCTCTATGACATGCACAACAAAACCAGACATGCACTATGCTCAGAGGTAACGACACCTTGGATATTCTGACAAAAATAAAGTCTGTTTACAACCTTAAACATGTCATGGAAAACACAACATAACTTGGAGGGCAGAAGGGAGATTTCTTCTTCATTCCCACAAAGACATGGCTGCTCTAATCCATCAGGTTGATGATGCAGCCTGAATATAAAGCTACGAAATTATCCAATGCACAGAAATGGCTTATTAGACGAAAAAAAAATCAATGAAATAATGTTGTTTTTTTAAAAAACATCAACAACAAAAACTACTACAAACTAACTCAATGCACAGAAATGGACTATTAGAAGAAAAATCCAATGAAATAATAATAATAATAATAGTAGTATAGTAGTAATAATCATTAAAAAAAACAACAACATCAACAATAAAACTACTACAAACTAATCCAATGCACAGAAATGGCTTATTAGAAAAAAGACCCAATGAAATAATAATAATAAAATTGTTTTTTAAAAACATCAACAACAAAAACTATGAATGTGCATAACAAAAAATTCCTATAACAATTGGCTGTACATTAAAAAAAAAAAAAAATGTAAAAGAAAAAAAAAACGTGAGACAGGAGGGGAACCTCTAAACTTTTTTAACCCACACAGCAAACCCAGTGGACAGGCTTTGGTGGAGCCATCCGCTATGGAGGGCGGAGGACCATGAGGAGTGGAGGAAGCTGGTTGCAAAATCTTCAGTAGTGCCCCCCCCCCCAAAAAAAAGGGGGGGGGGGTGATAGGAATAAAGGGAACAGAAAAGAGGATTGGATAGGGAGGGGGGGGGGGGTTAACAAACAAATCCAGAAGAAAGGTGGCAGGATGGTTAAGACATTCACCTGCCTAATGAGTAAACCATGGGGTGAAAAAAATGGTCGCATGCACAAAAACCTCACCACAGATGACCCTCAGAATTCTAGGTGAGGAACAAAAACACACACACAAACACACACACATACACACATACAAACACATGAACACACACATACAAACACACACACACATACAAACACACACACACACAAACACAGACACACACACACACAACACACTCACACATACACAAACACACACACAAACAAACACACACACAGCTCACTCTCTTGATTATCAAAAAGTTGCATTGCGCTACCAAAAAAAACACCTTTCGCTCGCGTAAAAAGGTAAAGGTGTTCCATAACCTACATGGTCGTAGGGGAGCGAGGCATCAGAGACCTCAGCTTCTCCAGGGGCCAGCATGTTGAGGGTGGCGCCCATCTCCTCTCCCTTGCTGCTTTACCTTCCCTTACCCTAAAGAGGACAGGTACCCATTTACAGCTGGGTGAACTGGGGGGACTGTACTAAAGCCAAGGCGTGCAAACGGTCACCCATCCAACTGGTAACCACACTCAACACTGCTTAATTAACTTGACAGGAGCAAAGCCAGCGCTCTGACCACTGAGCTATCCCGCCCCTACATCAAACTGAATTATCATACAAACGCTCTGTCATTTCATTTTATTTCATGTTTATAGCCCCGCTGACCACAAAAGCCGTATCAGGGCTGTCACCTTCTGTCAATGTCAGCAAGAAGGAAGGTGGCAGGACGGTTAAGATGTCACACTGCCTAACAAGTCAACTATGAGATGCTGGGTTTGATTCCCGGCCTTGCCCTTTCTTCCCAGTTGGACAAGAAAATCAAGCTGAATGTCTGAGTCCTTCAGATGGGACTATAAAATACGGTCCTGCCTGTAAATGCAGGCAGAGTGTCTTGCACACACGCATTAAAAACCTGTTCTGCGTTTAAGAAAAGTAGGCCATTTCATGCTGATAGGAATGGATGACATTTTTTTTAATGAATGCACACAGATGTCAAGTTAACCCTCTTGTGTTCAGATTCTCTGAACACAAACTGCCCCTAGATTTCGCATTCAATCACGAAATCAGGTCAGGCACACATGCTCCCTCGCCTTTTCCTCCTTCTAAGTACATACCACAGCTGTAATTACTTCTAGACTCTCAGCAGGTTTCTACCTCTAGCCTGATAGAGCTTTGACATGTGGTAGCATTTAGTGATGGTCACAGCGTGACAGAAATCTACTGTGTGTAAACCCCGCCAAATCCTGGTTCGGGACTTAGAGGGGTTAATTATTCAATACCGGCAAATCCCCAGGACTGAGAGGGTTAAGACACCATTCTGAAGTCACAATGTAGCTACCTAATTTTTTTTTTTTGGGGGGGGGGTGGTGGAATCTCACCATTGCTGAGCTCTAATAGAGGAACAACAACAAAACAAAAAACCCACACAATTTCAGCAACTCTATTTACATTCATCTCAATTCAAAACCCACACCATCCAATCCCTTACAATAGCTAGCACCTTCAATATGACAACAACAAAAATTAAATGATGAAGTATCTTCATTATTTTATTCCTCAAAATCCATAACACCAGACCAGGCCTTCCAGTAAGGAAGAAAACAACTATGGCACTTTGTCCTCCTTTTTCCCCCATTCCTCAGACAGGGCTTTGAGTTCATCAATGGTGAAATTTATCATTTTGCAACTGTTTTTTTCCCCATCATTTAGAAAGCAACACTCCAACTTTGGAGATGGTATCTAAACATGACACCTGTGTCCAAGCATTTTTATAAAGATATTGTCATTCGCTCCTACCGGCACACAACAGCCTACTCTTCCAAAAGGTGGAATGGATTTTTAACATGTGTGCAAGATGTTCTGCGTGCATTCGCACACAGGGCCTGAGTTTAGAGTCTCATCCAAAGGACTTTGACATTGAGGATAAATTTTCTTGTCTAACCCGGAAGAAAGGGTAACACAGGAATCGAACCCAGAACCTCGCGATTTACTTGTTAGGCAGGTGAACGTCTTAACCACTCTGCCACCTTCCTGCTTCATTATTCATAAAGTTTCCCATACACTAAAAAATCAAAGCAATTCAAAATGTAGACAGATGCACCTCTACTACTGCGAGTCAATACTTTCAGAAAGGAGAATTTTGGAGCCTTCTACATTATGAAGATACAGCCTTAGATCTCTTTTTCTCTGCTTTATTCAACAAACAACACAGTACACTTGTACATCCACCTTCCATACATGTGATTGAAAAAAATAACAGAAAAGGCGAATATCTTTTTAAAAATGCAACAAAATAAAAAGCAATCGCCACAAACAACAACAAAATAAAAGTTACATGTCACACATCTGAAAATCACATATAAGAGAGACATTCTAACAAAACAACAAAAAAAGATGCAACACAATAAAAATCGTTTATCATACACTTAAAAAAAAAAGACCAAAAAACAAAAAAAAACCTGACACCGGAAAAATAAAAGTATGATATACTACACTTACAACTCTCCAAGGCAGAGCAGCCCATATTTCACTTCCAGTAATCTCCCATAACTGTGAAAACTAACATCACAAAAAAAAACACAAAAAACCCACACAACACAGAATATATCATTCTGACAAAACAGATTCTACCAATGTCAGGGCAACAGACCACATAAATTTCAGAAAAAAAAAATTCAAACATCTTAATCGACGATAAAACACAGGGCGGACAATACCACATAACAGACTCAAAAGAGCTTTAGGGAGGAGACCCAGGCAATGGTACACCATCATCACAAATGGAAAAGGCTGGTGTTCTCACTTCAAGGTCTTCACAATCATCACATTCTCACTTTCCCCCACTTTCAGCTCCTCTCAGCTGCTAATTAAATTAACCCATCCCAGCCCAGCCCAAGATAGGTCCAGCTGGTGCTAATTTTTGCTCATTTCCTCCACTGTATGCACATGAGAACCGCGCACAGCCCCTACTGTCTGTTAGTTCATGCCTAGCCGAGCTACTGTCCAGACGTTATCATATTGCCTCACAGAAACTGACCACACTTTGGCTTGGTAAAAGAAAAAGGTGCGCTAAATATGGCACTCTGGACTGAGTGATGTTGGATTTGTGCACTGTGGGTCATTCCCAGTGCAAAGAGAGGTGAGGTGTGTGTGTGTCTGAGGATGACCTGTTCAAAGTGAACACGAGCTAAGAAGAAAAAAAATAAATAAAAATAAATTAAAAAATCATGAGCTGAGAACTGACAGCTGCCTGGCTGGCTAACTAGCTGCCTGAGTGTCGCAGAGAAGAAGACCAGGACAGAGAAGAAGGCCTGTATGCAAACTATTCTGTCATCTCTCTCCTTTCCACACCTTTTTTTTTTTCTTCGTTCCTTCACTTTAAAGGCACTGTGTTTTGCGTGGGTGTGCACATACACATATGCATACATACACATATATGCACGCACCTTACCCCCCCAACCCCCCCCCCCACCCCCATACACACACTTTACAAACACATACAAACACACATATGCAAGCACTTCCCCCCCACACACACACACACACACTTTACAAACACACACACACACATTTACACACAGTCCTAAATGTACACATACACACATGTAGTAAATACAGTGTTCATACACACACACACAAAGCTTTAACATATGTATGTGCAGTTCCAAATCCACACAACACATATATGTATGCATGTACACACACACACACACACACACACACACACACACACACACACACACACACACACACACACACACACAAACAGGGAATTAAATATATGCACAACAGAGAAAACCATGAAAAAATGCATATCCATGTATGTTGGTGGATCTAAGACACCTTTCCTACACAAAGAATAGATACAGGAAAAAAATGTTATCCTCTGTTATCTCAACATGAACATTGTACAAATCGAATGATGCCCAAACAATATTCCACACAATACAGATTAACAAAGAATTTCAAGGTCAACTTTGTCCAAAACTGGACCTTTCTGCAATGAGCTTTCATCCCAATAAAAGATGATAAAACTGAACACTTTAAACATGGCACAAGACTGATGATCTAAAATACTCATCATCATCATCAACAACATGATTTTATCATAAACAGACATCTAAACAACTCCAAAAACAAGAGCACTTTTCCCATCAAGATAATTTTGTCACTGTCCCACAATATACAAACATTATTAAAAGCACAAAAAAACATACATGGGATCTTCATGAATCCGTAAGAAAATGATCTGAGGATCTTTATGGGTCCATGAAAAATGATAACAATAACAATAATAATAATAATAATACATAGAACTTATATAGTGCTATGTCTTGCAAAAAACAAATCAAAGCGCTTATGTCATGATTTATATGAGGACCTCTATGGATCCGTCAATAAATATTCACATAAAGGTTGAGTTTGTTTTGTTATGTCAATAAGTCCGTGTGACTTTTATGGCAATAAATAATTTCTGATTCTGATTCTGATTCTAAAGGTATTTATCAAATAATAAACAGAAGTCTCCAAACTTATTTTATGAATCCATAACCAAATGATTCATAAAGGATCTATCTGGATCATGAAATGGCCATCACAAGATCTATTTGAATCCATGAAATGATTCACATTGGATCTATTTGAATCATGAATGATTAATATTAGGATCTATATGTGTCAAAAAAGATCTCTGTGGATCCATAACAAATATGATTGATATGAGGATCTATACAGAACCATAGCAAATATGATCAACATGAAGATCTCTACAAATCCATAACAAATATGATTGACACAAAGATCTCTCTTTACAGATTCATAACAAAATTGATTGACATGAGGATCTCTATGGATCTATAACAAATATGACTGACAAAAAGATCTCTATGGATCCACACACATATACAAATCACACAGTGATTCTTATGGATATATAAACAAATACGAAACACATATCTATGCAGCCAATAATTACTGTCATGATTGCATAAGGGTTTATTCGCTCACACACACCACAACGACGCGCCTGCGCACTCACCACACACACCCACCAACACCACACACACACACACACACAACAACTACACACACACACAACACACAAACACACACACACACACACACACACACACACCGCGTACGCGCACGCCACACAGCGCACACACATTAGATCTCCCTCTCTCTCCTCTCTCATCTCTCCCTCTCTCATCTCTCACATCTCTCTCTCCTCAACTATCCAGTCTCCTATTGTAGGTCGTCTGTATCACTTAAAGTGAAAGACGTTAAAATTGAAGACTTACTTACTTACACACACACCCCCCTTCCTCCACAGTCACTAAGAATGCCGATTGTTGATAAACTTGCACAGATCTTCCACATCATCAATAACATGCACCCCTCCATTCACTGCTGGCTTTTCTCTAGAGCCGATTTCTTCACCATCACCATTGACATCATCATCACCGCCACCATCGCCATCACCGTCACCATTATCGTCACCATCAGCATCATCATCAGCATCAGCATCAACAGAATCTTTCTGGCCGGTGCCCATCAGAGCGTCCTGTCTGGGGTCAGTTTCTCCCTGGGGAGTCAGGTCTTTGATCAGGAGTAGCAGGAGCAGTGACAAGGCAGCCGCCCCCACAAACGCCCCTGTAAACCACAACACACACGGTGTCTTACGTTGCTGTGGGGTTTGGGGTTTTTTTTTTTTGTGGGGGGTTGGGGTTGTTGGGGGGGGGGTTGTTTGGTTGTTTTTTTTGGTTTTGTTTTTTTTTTTTGGTTTTGGTTTTTGGGTGTTTTTGTGTTTTGGGGTTTTGAGGGTTTTTTTTTTTGGGGGGGGGGTGGGGGGGGGTGGGGGTGTTTGTGGTTGGTGGTTGTATGTTTTTGGATGAGCTATGAGTTTTGGTGTCGCAGTTTTTGTTTTTTTTTTTTGGGGGGGTGTGTTGTTTTTTTTTTGGGGTGTTTGTTTTTTTTTTGGGGGGGGGGGGGGGTGTGGGTTTTTTTTGGGGGGGGGGTTGGGGGGGTGTTGTTGTTGTTGTTTTTTTTTGTGGGGGGGGGGGTTTGGTTTTTTTTGGGTTGGTTTTTTTTTTGGTTTTGTTTTTTGAGGGTTTTTTTTTTGGGGGGGGGGGTGGGGGTGGTGGTTTTTGTGCATCCTCGCTGGAGCTCCAAAGTTCACCATTGGATGAGACTAAAAATCGAGGCCCTGTGTGTAAACGCACACAGAACATTTTGCACACACATTAAATCCTGTTCCGCTTTTTGTAAGAGTAGGCCATCGTGTGCCGTGGGAACATATGACATTTACAAAACTGTATACACACAGGGACTGGATGTAAAAAACCACATGAAAGCTTATTCCATTATCGATATAAAAGAATAAATAAATACAACACACACACACACACACACACACACACACACACACACACACACACACACACACACACTCAGGCAGGCTATCCATATGTATGTCCCCCTTCACACACATATCAAACATATATATGTGGCGCTCCACCACGAAATGAGTCCTTAGCACATTACCCAATTTTGCGCTAGGAGCCTTTAAAGGCAGGTGGGGGTCAAGCTGTCAATTTTGAGATTTTGATTGATTATTAAACTAGATCTGTTTATTTATCTTATAATGAAATATCAAGGCATAATTTTTATTCCTTTTGCTTTTAAATGTGTTTTGAAAATACCAAAGCACTCATTCTGACAACCTGTTACTAAAATAAACTTGCCCGTTTCTCATTTTGTCACATCCTGCAGTCTATCATTTCAATTTGTAATAATGTTGCACAGAATTGTCTGATTTTCTATCTGTTTTTGTATTTGATAGCCACTTATTGACATTAATAACATGTCATAACTAAAAATTGACCTTCATGTGCACTCCGTCTCATTATGTGGTGGAGCGTCACATATATAGAGAGAGAGTTTTCCCTCCTTACCAGCTATGTAGTAGGATACCCTGTAGCTTCCAAAGAAATCGTACATCATTCCTGCAACCACACAACACACCTCAGTATGACAAATCTTCTTCAACAACTCACACCCAAACACACATTATCTTCACCAGCATCTATACATTTCTTCTGACAACAAATGCACATGCATGCTTCTTCTTCAAACGTTCAGGTAAAAAAAGGTAAAGGTGTCCAATAACTTTGGCGGTCGTAGGGGAGCGAGACATCAGAGACCTCAGCTTCTCTAGGGGCCAGTCATGTTGAGGGCAGCGCCCATCT
Organism: Stramonita haemastoma; assembly: GCA_030674155.1. Lineage (NCBI taxonomy): Eukaryota > Metazoa > Mollusca > Gastropoda > Neogastropoda > Muricidae > Stramonita > Stramonita haemastoma. The sequence goes on from CM060341.1 coordinate 5,674,750, forward strand.
CCTCTCCCTCGCTGCTTTACCTTTCCTGACCCTAAAGAGGCAGGTACCCACTTGACAGCTGGGTGAACTGAGGGAACTGTACTGAAGCCAAGGCATGCAAAGGTCACCCATCCATGTTCAGACAGCAACTATTGTGGTCATATGAGCAAAAATGCAATGTACTGCCATTAAACACCTAACAAGTCAGGCCCAGTGCATCCGATTTTCAGCGTGGGAGAGAATTGTTATCTTTTGAGTCTTTCTGGAAAAAAAGCAGGAGAATGGACCAAGAAGGCAGAACATAGACAAGGAGGAGGCGACAGGAAGAAAAGGAACAAGGCAGAAATAAAGAGAAGGATAGAAAAGAGGGGTTCACCAAATTGTATGAAAGCAAGCGCATGTACACACACACATACCCACACACACTCACACACACCGCACGCACACACGCACGCACACACACAGACACACACAGACACACACACACACACACACACAACAAACAGACCTACACATACACAGACACAGACACAGACATCCACTATCCCTTCTTCCCACCCACCCACAACGCAGTGACCATCCTGGGTTAGCCCTCAGAGTAATTCAGGGCATTGATACAACATTAGTAAATTCTAAACCTTTGTTTTAATCTGTATATAGCTGCACCAGTTTTATTCTGAAATTTAACAATTTTATGAGGTGACTGCCCCGATACAACCTCTGTGGTCAATTACAGTGGATTAGATTCCCACACACCCAAAAACCACCACCACAACCACCACCCCTTCACCCCCCCCCCCACACACACCACACAAACAATACACAAAACACACACCCTCCCCCCCCCCCACACACACACACAAACACACACACACATGAAACACCCCCCCACACACACCCACACAGACACCCACACCCACGCACCCCCCCACCCCACCCACACCCCACACCCACCTCCCAGGGGTGGTGCAGACACGTAGCTGAGGCCACAGCAGAGCATGAGGACTCCAAAGGCCACAGACAGACAGACAGACAGACACACACACACACACAGACACACACACACACACACACACACTGAACCACACCTCCCAGGGGTGGTGCAGACACGTAGCTGAGGCCACAGCACAGCATGAGGACCCAAAGGCCACAGACAGATCCTCCAGGCCTGTGTAGTGAATCAGGATCGGGGTCACCAGCAGAAAGGTCGGCCCGTACGTACACCCTGACATCAGATGATGGTGATAGTGGTGAGGAGGAGGAGGAGGAAGACGAGGAGGAGGAGGAGGAGGAGGGTGGTGGTGGTGGTGGCGGTGGTGGTGATGATGGTGGTGGCGATAACGATAATGGTGATGGTAATGATTGTAGTAATAACAGTGATGATAATGATGATGATGATGGTAATAATGATGATGATAATGGTGGTGGTGGTGGTGGTGGTGGTGGTGGTGGTGGTGGTGGTGATGATGGTGATTGTTGTAATAACAACAGTGATGATGATGATGATGATGATGACGATGACGACGACGACAAAGATGATGATGACAATGACGATGGTGGTGGTTGTGGTGATGATGACGATAATGATGATGATTGTGATAATAACAGTGATGATGATGATGGTGGTGGTGGTTATGATGATTGTAATAACAGTGATGATGATGATTGTAATAACAGTGATAATGATGATGATAGTAATAACAGTGATGATGATGATGATGAAAATGATAATAATGATAATGACGACAACAATGAAAACACCAACACCAACAACAATAATAACAATATGGAACTTTTACAGCACACAATCCTGTAAAGCAAACAAACCAAAGCGCTTACATTCCAACAGTGACATCCCTATGACATAGCGATGAAAGACACACATCCACAGTCACTGTCAGTCCTGTGTGTATCTTACTTTCTCCACACAACACCTCTTCAGCTTCTTCACAAACTTGAACTGCAAATCAAACGGAAAATCATGCCCAAAATCAGAATGCAGCTATTCATAAATGGCTGAGGGGAAGAAAATGATATGGTCTCCTTCATTTTGATTTCACAATCTGGACATCTCACAAAGCTTCAGCCTGGAGTCATATACTCACCCATTCCACACATGAACACACACACACACTTATCCTCTACACATTAACACAAGTATACTCACCCTGTACATAAATGAACACACATAATCACCACGTACACATATGAACACACACACAAAAACACACACACAATACTCACCCTCTTGACACATGAACACATATATAATCACCCTCTACATAATAAAAAGCCGCCGCTGTAGTCTAGTGGTTAGGGCGTTGGACTCGTAATCTAAAGGTTGCGGGTTCGATCCCAGCTTTCCGCTATGGCGTTGTGCCCTTGGAAAAGGCACTTCACGGCTATTTTCTCACCCCACCCAGGTGTAAAAGGGGTACCAACCTTGTGTTGGGGGTTAACCCTGCGATAGACTGGCGTCCTATCCAGGGGGGGAGTCTATGACTCTCAGTCGCTTAACGCCACAGAAACCGGGATAAGCACCGGCCTGATGAGCCTTAGGCTCGGGACAGACTTTAACTTTAAAACATAATAAAAAATGTACATAAAAGAACACACACATAATCACCCTGTAGATAAATGAACACACATATACTCACCCTCTTAACACATAAACACATACATAATCACCCTGTACACATACTCACTCTCTACACACATGAAACACACACACACACACACACACACACACACACACACACACACACACACACACACACACACATATGAACACATACACACTAACTCTGTACATAAATGAACACACACATACTCACATATACACATATAAACACACACACATACTCACCCTCTTAACACATGAACACACACATATACTCACCCTTTACACACATGAACACACACATACTCCCCCTCTACACAAATGAACACACACATATACTAACCCTTTACACAAACGAACACACACATATACACACACATACTCCCCCTCTACACAAATGAACACACACATATACTCACCCTCCACACAAATGAACACACACATATACTCACCCTCCACACAAATGAAACACACACACACTCACCCTCCACACAAATGAAACACACACACACTCACCCTCCACACACACATACTCACCCTATTAATACATGAACACACACATACTCACCCAGGCAAAGTCTGAGCAAAACAAGTGGACAAGGACAAACTCATTCCCTGAAAGGCTGGACACATTGGTACTCACTCAGCAACCGAACAGTTCCATGCAAACATGCCCTTTAAAAACTGAATACACACATACTCACCCAGTAAAAAATGGAATACAAAACATACCCATTAAAAAAATGGAATACAGACATCTCACCCATTAAAAAAAATGGAATACAGACATACTCACCTGTTAAAAAATGGAACACATACATACCCATTTAAAATGGAATGCAAACATACCCATTTAAAATGGAATGCAAACATACCCGTTAAAAAAATTGAATACAAACATACCCACTAAAAAAAATTGAATGGAAACATACGCACCAAAAAAATTTTTAATACAAACATACGCATTAAAAAAATTGAATATTTCCATGCCCACTAAAAACTGAAATACAAACATACTCACCCACTAAAAATTGGAACACAAACATACTCACCCGCTAAAAAAATGGAATATGAACATACTTACCTACTGATAATAAAAAAAGCAGGCAGAGGTACTTACCCACTAAAAACTTGCAGACACACTCCCTATCCCCTGTTGACAAACACAAGGAAACAGAGCAGCTGTAACACGCGGAAACTGCAGTGTAGGTGCTCAACTACTTTTGTCAACAAACCACAACAATGGTTTCTTAGGGAACAGTCCAGACATGGTCCCTCCTCCTCTCAGGTCATTCACAACAGCATACACAAGACACTGTACCTCACAGACATGAAAAATGACAACCAGTGCTGTTGTAAGCACACAGCATAAACGTTAACAATACACCGTACCTCACAGACACCAAAAACTACAACCAGTGCTGTTGTAAGCACACAGCATAAGACACAAGACACTGTACCTCACAGACACGAAAAAACGACAACCAGTGCTGTCGTCAGCACAAACACGCTATTTCATGGGTTATAGAATACAAATTTCACTCAGATATTGACCTCCGTTTTTTAAATAGTTCTTCAAGGTTCTCTTTCTCACTGGATTTTCTGAGAACCACAACAGATTGATGGAAAATCAATCCTCTAAATCACTGAATTTTTAAACAAGGCAGGCACATATTGAGCAGGAGACAGGAGCTTTGGGTGTCACCGTAAAACAATGACAGTCTAGGATTTAAGTTCTGGAGACAGTGGGTATGCTAACGATGAAAACTTAAAACTTAAATTCTAAGATCAATCTTCAAGATCAACCTGTGTGAATCTTTTGATACCTTTTCCCTTTTTAATAACTTTTCCCTTCCCTGCATGCTTACAAGTTTGCTGTCATACAAATGTTTAAACAGAGGACTGTGCAAAGTTGGTTAGTGTCCAAGGGTCCAAGGAGTTATGGGAAATGAATCAGCCTACACACTGAAAATATGGTGTGGCTGCATTAACAGAACAAGAAAAACTGTTATCTTTAAAGTGTTTCTGGGAAAAAAAGGCAGGAGAATGAACCAAGAACGCAGAAAATAGACAAGAAGGAGACAAAAAAACACAGAGAGTGTGAGAGAGAGAGAGAAACGCAAACGCAATTTTATTTTACGAGGGTAATAGATTAAGTTATGAGACTTTTTTTCATTCAGCCCTCAAAGAGAGAGAGAGAGAGAGAGAGAGGAGAGAGAGAGAGAGAGAGAGAGAGAGAGAGAGAGAGAGAGAGAGAGACACAGAGAGAGAGAGAGAGAGAGGAGAGAGAGAGGAGAGAGAGAGAGAGGAGAGAGAGAGAGAGAGGAGAGAGAGAGAGGACAGACAGAGAGAAAACTCGAACTCGAACTCGAACTCGAAAACTTTATTCACAAAAAGGCCATCGGCCCATACATGAAGGGGGTTGCCAAACTGCTTTGGTATTTTGTTGTTGGATTAAGACAACAGTAATAACAACAAAAGGAATTATTATACAGCAGCAACATCAGTTACAAAGATATGACTTACGATAATAAAATATCTCTTATTCTGAAAGCTTTACACAAGTATAAAGTGAGGCTGCGCACAACTTCAGGCTGACTTGACGCCATGAGTAAACAGAGTCTAAAAGAATTAGCCTGCCTACTATATTTTACAGGGATGTAACTCTGCCTAACAGCCTCTAACACTGGACAGCATAACACAAAATGTACTTCATCTTCAGGTGCTTGTTTACATAATGGGCATAGTAACCTAGGGTCATCAATATCATATCCTCTGTATCTGAATTTAAGAACATTTATATCTGATACACCAAGTCTAAATTTAGACATAATTCTTTTCAAATGAATTGTGATTCAAAAACTAGTTTTTAAGAGAGAGAGAGAGAGAGAGAGAGAGAGAGAGAGAGAGAGAGAGAGAGAGAGGAGAGAGAGAGAGAGAGAGAGAGAGAGAGAGAGAGAGAGAGAGAGTTGTCGCTGAGAAAGTTCTGTACAAAAAATCCACTTTTGACAGCGAAACAAAGACACAGGCAAACAGGCAAAGAAAAAAAATAATGGGCAGTGCTGCTCTTGTGGCAACATGCTCTCCCTGAGATATGAGAGAGAGAGAGAAGAGAGAGAGGAGAGAGAGAGAGAGAGAGAGAGAGAGAGGAGAGAGAGAGAGAGAGAGAGAGAGAGAGAGAGAGAGAGAGAGAGAGAGAGAGAGAGAGAGAGAGAGAGAGAGAGAGAGAGAGAGAAGAGAGAGGAGAGAGAGAGAGAGAGAGAGAGAGAGAGATGAGAGAGAAGAGAGAGAAGGAGAGAGAGAGAGCGAGCGACTGAATCTTACACAGAGAAATCTGCCATGACTGAAAATGACACACAACACAACATAATACAAACACAATACAACACAATACAACACAACACAATCCACAAAACAAACACACACACACCACACAAACACAGTACATAAACCACACCCCAACAAAACAAACAACACCAACACCACAACAACCACACAGCTCTAACAACAAAACAAGAAAACCTAAACATCACAACACACAAAAAAACAGCACAAGACAAACAAACACACCAAAACCAAAACCAGAACCAGGCAAGTCCACCACCCCCCCCTCCCCCAACCACCCCCCCCCCCCCCCCCCAAACAAACTCACCGACTAAGAACTTGAAGACGAAGAGCGCCTGCAACGTCACCCCGTACTGAGGCAGCAAGGTCAGCACCAGAGCCACGCCCACTTGCAGCCCGAAGAACACTTTTAGCATGTGCTGGGGGATCAGGCTGAAAATGAAACCGCCCGCCACGCGACACACCGCCATGGTGACACCGTACACCGTGTAGATGGCCGGCAGCCATTGGTAGGCGGTGGTGGTGGCAGTGGCTGTGGTGGTGGTGTGGGGGTGGGGGGGGGCAATGGAGTGGACGTAGGAGGGGAAGAGCACGGAGTGGATGGCCAGCCCCGCCATCAGCAAGGTCTGGTTCAGGCACATCACCCACATGAACCGCCGGCTTAACAGGTGTTTCACACGCCTGTAACACAACACATCACATTGCATCACATCACACACATCACAACAAAAAAAACAACAACAAAAAACCAAAAAAAATGACATCGCATAATTTTAAATCCTTTTGCCTTAAAACGTCTTACAAAACGCCTTAAAATACCAAAGCCCTCATTCTGGCCTCCTATTAGGATTCTTTACCGGTCCATTTCTCAGTTTGTCATTTCCTGTAGTCTATCATTTCAAGTTCCAATAACTTTTGTTAGAAATGTCCGATTTTCAATCTGTTTTTGGTATTGAATAGCCATTTTATTGTAGATTAATAACATGTCAATAACTAAAAATTGATCTCTAGTGCAATGCGACTCCATTTGTGGTGGAGCGTCACATATGAGAATCCCCCCCCCCCCCCTCTTCCTCACCACCCACCTGAAAGTGCCTGACTTCACCTCCTCCACAGTCCACACCACCGAGTTGCTTAGCAACACACTGCCGAACTCTGACACGTGCATGGCCGTCCTTGACCCCACCATGACCTTGATCTCGGCATTACGCAAATCCTGCAAGCGTTTGAGGTTGCCATTCATAGGCGCTTGTGGGGACTCTGCATCATCGTCATTATCACCATGGTGGTGATGGTGATGGTGGTGGTGGTCAGAGGTGGGGGCAGACTTTGCCTTGGACTGACGAGAGCAGCAGGATGGAGTGAGTGAAGAAGCCTTGAGAGGGAAGAGGAGGGAGGCCAGTACACACGTCTGCACACAGACACACTCACATTTACAAAACTGCATACACATGGGGACTGGTATTCCATTATCCTTGATATAAAAGAATAAATCAAATCAAATCAAACAACACAAACACAACACAAACGCAACACAACCACCACCCAAACATCACACAACCACAACACAAACTTCGCACAACACAAACTTCGCACAACACAAATACCACACAACAAAAACATCACACAACACAAAACACCACACCACAACACAACCAGTCACCTGTGCCACAAAGCAGCCAAAGGCGGCCATAGCAAATCGCCAGCCGTA
>CM060341.1:5687404-5692404 GCA_030674155.1 Stramonita haemastoma
ACCTAGCTGTCAACAACAAACTGTCAACATAACAACAGTCAGTGACCTAGCTGTCAACAACAAACTGTCAACATAACAGTCAATCAGTGACCTAGCTGTCAACAACAAACCGTCAACATAATGAAACAGTCAATCAGTGATCAGCTATAGCATCTGTCAACATAACAACAAACTGTCAACACAACAGTCAATCAGTGACCTAGCTGTCAACAACAAACTGTCAACATAACAAAACAGTCAATTTTATTTATTTTATTTATTTATTGATTGATTTTATTCTTTTATATCGAGGATAATGCGATAAGCACTCGTGTGCTTTTTTTTTTCATCCGGTCCCCGTGTGTATGCAGTTTTTGTAAATAATGTCATCTGTTCCCACTGGCACACAATGCTCTTACAAAAACAGACTTAGCTGTCAACAGCAAACTGTCAACATAACAAAACAGTCAATCAGTGACCTAGCTGTCAACGGCAAACTGTTAACATAACGGTCAATCTGTTACTTTACTGTCAACAACAAACTGTCAACATAATGTAACAGTCAGTGACTTAGCTGTCAACAATAAACTGTCAACATAACAAAACAGTATAACTAGTAATTGTTGTTGATTGTTTGTGTGTTGTATCGGTCGAATGCAAGCCCTTTGATTTGTTTTTGCAAGATATGGCGCTATATACATTCCATGTATCATTATCATTATTTAACTGATTCAAACCAAATACTACTTAACGGTGATGGCAAGATTTCTCTACATAAAATGTAAAATTTGGGATGCTTTCCTTGGGGAGAGCATGTTGCTTACTACAAGAGCAGCACCATCTTTGTTTTTTAAGATAATTTTTTTCTTCTGCATTACTACTATATGTGACTTGTTTTTCTTTTTTCTCTATTCTCATTTCTTGGATAGAGTTCCAGGATTCACCAATGGTGAGATTTTGCATATGCAACCGTTTTTAACCCTCCATTAAGGCAGCTGCATTCGAATTCATGGGATAAGTGTATTTGTTTCCCTATGACAATGGGTTGGGTTTTTTCTACACAGTTACATCAGGGATGACTTCTTGCTGCCATAGGGTCTTTTACGTGCACTAAATATGTGTTCCACATGAGACATTAGTCTTTTTTTAGATTGTTTGGGGATTTTTTTTTCTTTTTTGGTTTAGTTGGGGGGTTTTGTTTAAAGTTGTTTTTTTTTAATCCTTGGCAAGAGTTCCAAAGTTCACAAGTGGTGAGATTTTGCATGTATGACCGTTTTTTTCCCCACATTAAAGGTGGCCACATTCTGATTTCTGGAACAGACTATAGTGTTATCATCTTCTCGTTAAAAACCTAGCACCCAGAACACCACTGAAGGTCTAGGGGATGGGGAGAAAGTTCAAGTTCAACAGCGATCGATGTTCTAGCCTATATATATATAACACAGTTCATTAACCCTTTCCAACCGATCACGGTAAGATACCAACACTTTCTAGCCTCAAGGTAAAACGACTTGACAGCTTTATGCTTACCTTCATGACGCAGAATTCGGCGTTCCTTTCTCAGCCAGCGAGTCGGGCAGGCAGTGAGTGACAGACAGACAAAAGCAGGTACTGCCACTTTCCCCACAGTCTCCCCTCAGCTGTGGAGGTTTTGTCTGAAGACAAAACGGCCAGTTACAAGACACAACAAGGCCTACAAGACAGCACCTGCCATGGACATCATCTCTGTTCTAGATTTTCTTCTCCTTTTTTTTTTCTTTTTTTTTTCTCCAAAATGCCATCCTTCCTGTCTTGTCTTCAGGTATCTTCTCATGTCAGTGTGTGGTCTCCCCATCTGCGGTAAAACAGCATCAGTTCTGTTAAGATTCCACCTGTTGAAGACAAATAAACAACAACACTCACACACAAAACAACACCACACCAATAACAACAAAACAACCTGGGCAGAATAAAATACACATTTCATGATTTTTTTTTTTTCAAAGGAGTCAATGCTGCATATAAAAACGTATTATTAGTATTGTAATACAATCCAGACCATTTTTTGAATAAATTCCCTCCTTGAGACAGGAGAGAGAAAAAAAAAAACACAACAAAAATTGAAATGGGTGATCACAGTTTTATGATGTCGGTGGGTGCACATTTCCTGGTGTACAGTCTCAGCCCTAAGCGACGCCACAACATTCGGTCGCCGTTCCTGCCACAAGCCTGGAGAGGGGGAGGTGAGGGAGGAGGGAGGGAGACTGGACTGGTCAGTTTCCACAGGGAGAGCACCGCGCAATGCTGCAATGAAAGAAATAAGGACTCGTTACTTCTCAACCTGTTTCAACATTGTTCTCGTTCTTTTTTCATTCTAAAAAAAGAAAGAACGAGCAACTGAACAGGGAGAAAGCGTCATCATTCACAATCAGACTGTTACCACAGACCTGAAACAAATGGAGGAATCCGCTCTTTGGAGCAGCGGGTTCTTTTCTTTATTTTTTTGGCTTGTTATAAAGAGAGAGCAACTGAAAGGGAAAAGCATGACTAGCCACATTCGTTCTGCTCCCACCACACACAGCCAAAATAAAATAATGGAGGAATTTGGTGAACTGCTCTCCAGAGTAGCGTCTCAGTGACTCCCCAAAAAGTGAAAGGGGAAGAGGAAAAATGCAGAACTGAATATGAGATGTATGGCATAAAATAAAAGAAAGAAAGCAGATTGCATGACACCAGATGGATAGTGCCAAAAAAAAAACAAGAAAGAAGAGCAAACAAAATATGTTCAAACCACAAGCACTGTTGATAATTTTTTTATTTAATCTAAAACTGGATGAGTAATACACAGTGTAATTATATATATATATATATATATATATATATACATATACATATGAGTGTGTGTGTGTGTGTGTGTGTGTGTGTGTGTGTGTGTGTGTGTGTGTGTGTGTGTGTGTGTGTGTGTGTGTGTGTGCGTGCGTGCGTGCGTGTGTGTGTATAAAAGGCAAAAGAAAATAGAAGAAATAGGACATCTACAAACCATACATGACTTCTTTTTTTTAACGAAAAAAAACCATTATGCGTCAGAAATGCAAAACTGGATTTTTCTGTTCTTGGAAGTCAACTGCAATATGCAATTTGTTCAATAAAAAAAATCAAATGGGGGTCTGTCCTCTTATTTGTTCTGGGAACAGGTTATATTCTCCTTTTTTTTGGGGGGGGGGGGGATGGGAAGTTAATATTTTCAGTGTTTTAAAACTGAAAAGATGAAACCATCAAATTTACTCTTCAACATCAGTAAAAACTCCTAACCTCCAATCCAATCATGGTGTTTATAGCTCCGCCAACACAGGCCATATCGGGGCTGTCACCTCATCACATTTAAAACTTAACTCATAACCTAAGCATTTCAAGACTCAAAAAAGATTAAACCATCTAACGTGAAATGTACATTTCAACAACAATACAAGTGACATTCTTGTAAAGTGTCTCCAGAGGAACTGCACTGAAGCCAAGGCGCACAAACGGTCACCCATCCAATTGGCAACCACACTTGACGCTGCTCAACTTGACTGGGGAAAGCAAGCGCTCTGACCACTGAGCTATCCAGCCCCTTCTGACTATGGGAGAAAAAATTATAAAATGGTTATAAAATATAAAATTATAAAATGACCCAAAAGGGTTTCAACAATCTTCACTGAAATGTACTCTTTAGCAAACCGTTAAATTTTGCTTTTAGTTTCAAGGCTCACAAAGGGTCAGGAAAGGTAAAGCAGCAAGGTGGTCGTAGGGTAGCGAGGCGTCAGAGACCTCAGCTTCTCTAGGGGCCAGCATATTGAGGGCAGCGCCCATCTCCTCTCCCTCGCTGCTTTACCTTCCCTGACCTTAAAGAGGGCAGGTACCCATTTACAGCTGGGTGAACTAGGGGGACTGTACTGAAGCCAAGGCGCGCAAATGGTCACCCATTTAACTGGTAACCAAGCTTGATGCTGCTCAACTTGACTGGGGGAAAGCAAGTGCTCTGACCACTGAGCTATCCTGCCCCTTCTGACTATGGGGGAAAAAAAAATTACAAAATGGGTTAGGCAGCGCATGAGATTATTTTCTCTCCCCAAGAAAAGCAGATCAATTTTCATACCCCAAAAAATCAGTCCTAACTGAAAGGGCCATGTATTTTATGATACAACACACTACAGCACTACACAAAACAAAACAACAAATGTAACACAACACAAAGCAAATACTAGACTCTCACTGAGCTCCACAATTTACGCATACCTTATTATCAACTGCGTATATCATTGATCATGATAGCCAGTTAAATTCTCTGACACATGAACAGGGAGCGATTCATTTCATTTCATCTCCCAGGCACACTCACTTATCCTGTTCATCATCAAGCCTAGAGGACTTTTACTGCATCGATTACAACGGCTATCCACCAGTAACTCTAGCTGCAAACATTTTTTTTAAATCACGTTCAGATTGGCGACATCTGCTGCACAAAAATCAAGCTCGAATAATTCATTCCAAAGTGGGGGGTTTTGTTTCACGAACATCCATACTCATGTGACAACCGTCACATCTGTTCCTACTCTGTCAGCTTTTTGCGTACGCAGTGATCCCATTTTTTCATTTGTTGAACTCATTTTGTCAGAGCCATGGTTCAGTAGAAATGGACAGCAGTATCGATGCCTCAAAGTAGGCTATATCATAGAAACGCAGAAAAAGAAGAAAAAAACGCTATATTTTTTAGTCACAAGTTGCAAATAATGCTCATTCAATCACACGCAGAACATATTGCGCACACGTTAAATCCTGTTCCGCTTTTCTTAAGAGTAGGCCATTGTGTGCCGGTGGGAACAGATGACATTTACAAAACTGCATACACACAGGGACTGGATGTAAAAAAGCACAAGAGTGCTTATTCCATTATCCTCGATATAAAAGAATAAATCAAATCGAATCAAAACACCCTTCGCTTTCATTAGCTCACTGACATCATGATAGGGGGATACAAACATAGGTATGTACATGTATAT
>CM060341.1:5697404-5732404 GCA_030674155.1 Stramonita haemastoma
CAAGCTCACAAGGTTCACTAATGGTGAGATTTTTGCCAGTGCAACCGTTTTTTCCCACACCGTTTTGGTAGTCACATTCCAACTTCTGGGATGAATTCTAAACATGACATCTGTGTGCATATGTGTGTGTGTGTGGGGGGGGGGGGGGGGGTTGTTTTTTTTGTCATTCATCTTTACCAACACACAATGGCCCACTCTTCTGGAAGGCTGAATGTGCTTTCCAAATGTGCATAACAAGTTCTGCATGCGCCCTGGGACATGCTTCAAATGATATGATCCAAGGTTAAGTATTATAAACAGTATGCAACAGCACGTCTTAAACAAGCTGACAACATTTTTATCAGTTTCTAAGAGCACGTTTCTAAACTTTATCAGCTGACACAATTAGCCTACCTGAATTCCCACACATGCCAACACATGCATAAAAACTGGCATACACCCATACATGTATAAAAATTTATCTTGCCCCATTCAGTAGGTCAGTTACGGCCAATGATATGGATAAAATGAGAGAGGCCCTAACCAGCACACGAAACTCTCAGGTGCAGTGGTAGTGTACCAGTAGGCCTATGCTAGCTTAGCCGGATTCCAAGAGCAGAATCAACAATAGCTTGCAAGCTGCACTCCGCCCTTTGCTTTCATATGTTCATGAATAAATCTAGGGCCTATATTTATGCTTTCGTCCGATCATTCAATTCATGCAACAGAGTTGTTCCACGCACGACTGAAGGCTTCCTACGTTCTGCTATAGGTTAAAGGTTGCATGCATGCACACAATGACACAACGCACACTAGGCCCAACACTAGTAACAGCTTTCAACCACCACTCTGCAACCACTGAGCACGCTAAACCCCATGCGTTGACTGTTAGGGTTAAAACAATAGGCCTGCTAAATACACGTTCTACCATATAACAGTTAGGCTACACAAACGAATAAATCGTCCCAAAAAAAGTATGCACTGCAAACTATCATTTCTCTCAGAATCATCCTACCTTCTACGTTTATCACATGTTTTGAATCGATGCAAATGATCCAGAAACTCACTTTCAGTTCCAATGTCAACAAAGGAGGACCGTGGCACGATGGACGCTTGAGAAAAAGTGCATGGTTTGTACCCATGCACCCACTCGATGCAGTGCTAAGTCCCTTTTTTTTCTCTCTCTCTCTCTTTCTTCACAGGCAAGTGGGGTTTTCTCCAACCATCCCTTTCCTCCCGGATGGTAAACAATCAAGAGTGAAAGGTTGTGACCAGTTACGCTGAAAAAGTAATCGTCTGCGTCAGTGGCTATAAATATCTTTCACTGCGTGCAGCCTATGGGTTAGCCTCGCTGCAGCCGCATGCGCGAGATCAATCAGCTGATTAAACCTATTTGCATAAGTAGACCTTGTGCTTCGCATGCTGAGTGTAAGGGGACACACATTCCTTTCATCGAGATAGCTGGGACACAAAAACACCCAGCTGGACTTTCCTCCTACCAAAATGACAATACTCATTAAACTGTGACTGGTTTATGTGTCGTTTTATTTTTTTTTATGTTCAGTCAGTGGTTAGGCTAGTGTAAATTGGTTGTATTGATTCTGTTAGGCCTAAGCTTAACCTAGTTTACATGTCCTATTAATGTTGTTTGTTTTTTTTTAGACCTGCCCTTTCCCAGTGGGAGTATTGCAGGATATTAGCCTAGCCTAGTGCCCTAGCCGTCATGGTCTTTGCTGTTCCAAGGAGGAAGAAGTCCTAGCTTGTTGAATAGGTTTGTGTAATGAAAACATCTGGCTATAGGCCTAGTGTTCTTCGAAAAAATGGACTGGTGGGTTTAAACAATACCGACGAGCTGTTATGCATGGATTCTCAAAGGGGACCCTCGAAGGGAATGTAGTCCACACTCTTGGAGATAAAAAAAAATCAAAGAAAAGAGAACAAAACTAAAGCACAAAAAGGGTTCAGTTGATAGATCTACGACCGGGGTTCGAGTCCGGTCGAGGAAAATTGTTTCCTGGAGTTAACATCAGTGCTGACTCCACTCTCCCCAAAAGTCCTTCGGATGAGACTTTAAACCGAGGCCCCGTGTGCGAACGCACGCAGAACATCTTGCGCACACGTTAAATCCTGTTCCGCTTTTCGTAAGAGTAGGCCATCGTGTGCCGGTGGGAACAGATGACAATATTAACAAAACTGCATACACACGGGGACCGGATGAAAAAAAGCACATGATTGCTTATTGTTATCCTCGATATAAAAGAATAAATAAATAAAATACTCATCAAATGCCAGTATAAATAGCATCCCCATCCTCTGCATATTTGTGCTAAGGATTCCCTCTTTTCTATCCCTCTGTTTATACCTTATCCCTTTTCTTTTCTTCACTTCCTTGTCTGTTTTGCCTTCTTGGTCCATTCTCCTACTTTATTGTGTGTGTGTGTGTGTGTGTGTGTGTGTGTGTGTGTGTGTAACCATTCTTTACCGATTGAAACAGGACGGGTCAACGGCATTCCGCGCGAAAATCGTCTTTGTATACAATGTAACATGAAAACGATAGGAGATGAGTTTCACTTCATAATGGAATGTCCAAAGTTTTCTGAGCTTCGGAAGAATGTCCTACCTCATGAATATTTGTATCCAAGATCCATGTTCACATTTTGTAATTTGTTCTCTTCTGATAAAAATATGTTATTAAAACTTAGCAAATTCATACTTAAGAGTAAAGTTGCATGATATTAATGAAAAGGTTGACTATATTCTTATTTCTGAGAAAAATTCTGTGTATGAACGTATTCTATTAATGCAAATTATATATGTTACAGTTGATTTTGTTTGAAATCCTCCATGCCCCAAGAGGGGTCAAAGGCCAATTAAATCTTGAATCTTGAATCTTGTGTCCAGAAAGATATAAAACAACAATTCTCTCCCACACGGAAGTTGGATGCACTGGGTCTGACTTGTCAGGTGCTTAACTGCAGTGCAAGACATTCTGGCTCAACTTACAAACAATAGTTGCTGTCTGAGCATTCCACAACGAAGAATAAATCTCGGATAAAACTGGGAACAACTCTTACATGAAAGAGATAAAGAAACAGAAAAATGAGGATGCTGATTGGCTGCGGCGTACTTGCCCCAAGTCGTAGCTCTAGATCTGTCGTGGCTAGGTCTAAATGGAATAGAAGTGTTCAGTCTATAACAATGAACGTAACACACAACAGTCTGCCAAAAGTACAACCACTGAATTTCACTGAATAGTGGGATACTGTCAACAGGCCTGCATGTTGGCTCAGTAATGACGCTAGCCTGAGAGTCAGGTATAGATCTAGATCTAGATGGAGGTAAGCTTTTAGTGCCGAATAAAACTTCCGCTTATCTTGAACGCAGACTGGTTAAAAAAAAAATTAAAAAAATTCTATACCACTTTATGTCATAGCAGATTTCTCTGCGTGAAATTCAGGCTGCTCTCTTCAGGTTAGAGCGCGTCGCCACAAGCGCAGCGCCTACCCATTTTTTTTTTCTTTTTCCTGTCTGCAACTGTATTTGTTTCCCTATCAGAGTGGCTTTTTTCTACAGGATTTTGCCAGGGACAACCCTCCGTGTATACGTGCGCCAAATAATGATGTGTAACAAACGCCACCTCGGTTTAGCTAGCGCCTAAGCTAGACTAGCGCCCAGACCACCACTCAGGGTCTAATGGATGGGTAAACGTTTTGGGCCCAAACGGGATTGGAACCCCCGCACACTCTGACCCGCACTTTTTGCTTTCTAGGCAGGCGCGTTACCTCTAGACCACCGATCCACCATATATAAAACTCTAACGAAAACTTTTCTACTTCTCTTCTTTTTTATTCTTTTATTTCATTTTTCTAAATAATATGACTCGACAATACCAAGATTCCAACCTATAACACTGACACGACATCCCAAGTGACCGGAAAAAGAGTGATAGAAAAGCCTCTCTTTGGTCTCTGTGCCCTCTTGACTTTTGTGATGACATTCACCATCCCTTGTTGTTGCGATTAGATTAACGTCCCAGCGGAGATTTCTGATTTGGAACCCGCCACTCAGGTTCAGTTATAAATATTTATATACTACACACAGTGGTCATAGGGGCGTGGTAATGGGGGTGGGATAGCTCAGTGGTCAGAGGCTTGCTTTCCCTCAGTCAAGTTAAGCAGCGTTACCAGTTGGATGGGTGACCGTTTGGGCGCCTTGGCTTCAGTACAGTCCCCCAGTTCACCCAGCTGTCAATGGGTACCTGCCCTCTTTAGGGCCAGGGAAGGTAAAGCAGCGAGGGAGAGGAGATGGGCGCCGCCTCAATATGCTGGCCCCTAGAGAAGCTGAGGTCTCCTGACGCCCCGCTCCCCTCCCACCGCCTAGGTTATGGGACACCTTTACCTTTCACACGCAGTGGTTTGGTTGTTTTTGCTGTTGATTTCTTCTTCGTCGTGGAATGCTCAGACAGCAACCATTGTTGTCTGTCATATGAGCCAAAAATTAATACGTTGTGTGCCTGACAAGTTGGGCCCAGCGCATCCGATTTCGGCGCCGGAGAGAGCGAAAATACACTACGCTGCCGTTACGCACCTGACAATTCGGTCCAGCGCATCAGACTTCAGTGTTGATTATAACTATTATAGTCCCAGCAGAGGAAGGGTTGGTATTCAAAAACCAACAATTTTCCTTTCAGATCACGCACTCAGCTAGGCTGCAAAGCCAAGTGGCAGAATGGAGAACCCACGATTTCTGGTGAAGGTTACTAAGATGATAATATAATATATATATAATATATATAATATATATATATATATATAATTATATAATAATATTATATATATATTAAGACGTCTATGGATGGGGGTAAACATTCCGATTTGGCCTGTGTGGTTCTTCTTCTTCTATCCCATAGTCTGTTTAGACCGTAGGGCGCCACGGAAGACCTCGCAACCAGCTCTCTCCATTTCCTCTGTCCTCGACCTTTCTCAGGTGTCACTCAGCCTGAGCCCGTCCACTCTCGGATGTTATCCTCCATCTCTTTCTCTGCCTGCCTCTCCTTCTCCCGCCTTGCACGGTTCCTTGCAGAATCGTCTTGGCAAGCCCTGTTGATCTTGCGACGTGCCCATACCACTTCAGTTTGCGTTGTTGTTGTTGTTGTTGTTGTTTTTACTGTGGTCAGGAGATCTTCAAAGGCCCGATGGCTTGACCGATTCCGATTCTTACTTCCTCGTTTCATGTTTCATTCTCACTTCCTCAACCACACACTCCCTGTGTGGATGGCGGGCTAGAAACAACATGACTGAACCCCCAAAAAACAACAACAACAACAACAAAAAACCAAACCCAACAAAAAACAAAACAAAAATGACTGGATTGGATTGGGGTTGGCAGCCTTGTCATAACTAAGCGCAAGTATGTATAGAAAAACTCCCGAACACGATAATGACCTGACATTGACCCTGTAGTGTAGATCCAAACCCCTCCATCTTCCCTTATACAGCGCGTGTGTGGTAGTGTGCGTTAGTGTGTGTGTGATGTGTTGTGTTGTGTTGTGTTGTGTGTGTGTGCGTGTGGTGTGTGTGTGTGTTGTGGTGTGTGTGTGTGTATGTGTGTTGTAGAGTGTGTGTGTGTTTGTGGTGTGTGTGTGTTTGTGTGTGTGTGTGTGTGTGTGTGTGAGAGAGAGAGAGAGAGAGAGAGAGAGAGAGAGAGAGAGAGAGAGAGAGAGAGAGAGAGTGCAGTGTGTGTTAGTGTGTGTTTGAGAGCACGGGCGCACGTGCCACGTGCATGTTCACTAGCTAAAAAGCCAATGAGGCGAATTCATGTTGTTCTTACGAGGGTCGTCTTTGCTTGCTTACGGTGGCGTGTATCATTAGGCTATGTGTGTCATGGCCGGTCATTGAACCTGTAGAGGCAGAGAGAGAGAGAGAGAGAGAGAGAGAGAGAGAGAGAAGACAGAAGAAGAGAATAAGGACAGAAGAGACAGGAGAGAGAGAGACAGAGACAGAAGAGCAATGGAGAGAAGAGGGGGAAGAGAGAGAGGAGTGGGAGGAGCGAAAGGAGAGAGAGGAAGGGAGGAGGAGAGAGAGAAGAGAGAGAGAGGAGAGGGGAGAGAGATAGGGGGGGGGAGGGAAAAAAAGGATGAGATGAAGGGAGAGAGGAAGGGGAGACAGAAAGGAGGAGGGAGGGGGGAGAAGGATAAGAGAGTGAGAGAGAGGAGACATAGGAGAGAGAGGATCAGAGGAGAGAGAGAGAGAGAGAGAGAGAGAGAGGACAGCAGCAATAACAGCAACATGTCTTATTCACACACACATGCACGCGTGCACGCACACACACACAACACAAACTCAATGTACCATCTGAAAATAAAATTTTGACTTGGACTTTGACTCACACACACACACACACACACACCACCCTCTCATCAGACCAATTGGCATAAGATCATATGTTTATTGCAGCTTTTGTTTTCTTCTTCTCTCCACAATATATTCAAGAGTCAATCCAAAGAAACAAAAAAAAATAAATGGCAAAAGTGACAGATTAAAAAAAAAGAAAAAAAAAAAGGTGCATTTCAAATCACTACATAACACATCCACTTTTTAACTCAACAAAACAAATCCGACAAATCTGTGTGTGCGTTTAAAAAAAAAAAAAAAAAATGTATGCGTATGTATGTCTGCAAAACAAGATAATTCCATTCTGGTTGCCTGAAAAGAAGGCAGACTGTAATCTCTGTACCCAGTCAGGATATGTGTCTCGTCACGGTAACTAATTTATATAGAAAGATTCCTTCCATTCCACGGTCTGAGAGTTACACTAAAATATGAACAGTAGCATGTACAAGAGAGAGAGAGAGAGAGAGAGAGAGAGAGAGAGAGAGAGAGAGAGAGAGAGAGAGAAGGAATGAAATTTTTTTTTTAATGAACAGAGAGAGACAGACAGACAGACAGACAAGAGACAGAAAGTGTGTCAAGTCTAACAGGGCAATTTTCAAGAGTCCAAATTTGATACGAAAATCTAAGATAGCAAAGCACTCTAATGCACCGAGTTATAACTGACCAAACTTGGAACAATTAATTTAAAAAGTCAAGCAGAAAAGTGACTCTGCTAGTAATCAAAAATGAGAGAAAAAAAAAACCACACTCAGTTTTCTTTACATGTCAAATATTTGATCTGAATATTCCTATTGGTAGAGTTTGAATAAAAATATTCATAGGCAAATCATTATTTTTTAAAGTATTGTTTATAAAGTCGAACTGACTACTCTCCCCCCCCAAAAAACCCGATTTTCTTTCTAAATGCCATACAAATACAAGGAACAAGTTAGATAATACAGAGCAATGGTTTAAAGGGAGGCTATTCTTTACTTCTTTTTTTTCTATGCTGGGGTTGTTGGATGAGATTCTAAATAGGTTTTCTGAGTGTGTGTGTGTGTGTGTGTGTGTGGTGTGTGTGGGGTGATGTAGGTTGATGTGATGTGGTGTTGATTGTGGTGTGGGTATGTTTGTGTGTGTTTGATTGGTTGATGAGTGTGGTGTGGTAAATGTGAGTGTTGGGGGAAAGTTGCTACACAGACCTGACCGACTCCTTCCATTTTATCCATTTCTTCAGCCCTTCTCTGCCAATGGTGGATCTAAACAACGAAGCCAACAGCTGGTCAACAATGTGGTGTTGTTTCTGGAGCTCCCTCAAGGAAACACTCTCCACAACCACCATTCAACATGAGCACCACACCAGGTGTCTCGTTGCGTTCTGATTCATCAAGATTGGCTCAAAACATTTACCCAGCCTGGTCACTGGTTGATAACAATGTCCTTGAGGAGCGAGATCTACACAGTGTCAGTTTTCCCCACTTTCAGCTCCTCTCAGCTGCTAATTAACCATCCCATCCCATCCCAGATGAGGCCAGCTGGTGCTATTTATAGCAGGGACTGACCACACTTGGACTAGGCAAAAGGAAAGGGCAGCTAAATTAGCACTCTGGACTGGTGGATGTTGATTTGTGCGCTGTGAGGCTGAAGACCAATGATTTTTCCCCCCCTATTCTCGATACCAACACCCAGACTTGCCTGAAGCCACCAACCATGTTATTTTTTCTCTTTTTTTTTCCTGAGTTTTCTTGTTTTATTCTGTTATCTTTCTTTATCCTTTTTTTTCCTTTCTGAAAGTTTAAATTAAGACACGTTCGTGTTCTGCAGAGGGAAAATGACCACCAGCACTGTCTCTCTTTTTTAAACAGTTCCGCTTGTCCCCCCTGATAACCCTGAATGTGTGGCATGGATATTTCATTTGTTGTTATACAAAATTTGCAAAAGCAATTAAAACTCCCCCCCCCCCCCCCCCACCAAAAAAAAAAAAAAAAAAATGCCCCATAAACTACCAACCAAAACCTTAATCTGACTAGTACCCAAAAAAAAAAATTAAAAGATCCTCTCTTCCCCCAAAATGTTCACGTTTATCAAGTATACTTACCTATCAGTTTCAGAACAGATAACACATATCTGCTGTCGTGATTTTGCGTCAGTATACCAAAGAAACCGTTCCCCCCAAAGAGGAACTAAATAAATAACAAAGCGTATAAGCAAATAAATAACTGAATTCCGAACATGAACCATATCCCTTTCCAACCGAAATAAAAACAACCAAAAAAAAATCCACAAGGAGTGAGGGTGCAACTCCAGATATCAGTTTCAACAAGTCAACACACTGTTGCTGATATTCCCATCTAGACATCTTGTTTTTCACTGTGTTGAAGAGACCAATATTCATCATCATATGAAATAAATACACCCAGTAATACTCTCCAGCCCCTCTCTTACTTACCCCCTCCTCATCTCTAAGTATGTGCGAATTGAAGAAGAGGGGCGTCGCGAAAAGCACCCACCCACCCCCACCCTCACGCCTTTAATCAAACTGTGTCATACATCAAAACCTAAACAGCATCATCCGTCTCTAGTTCGCGCTCATCTGCAGCACTAATGCACACGCTCCAACCAAATGAACACCCCCCCCCCCAAAAAAAAAAAATAACGGACATCGATACACAAAAAAACCACAAAAATACAAGATTGTATTGTTGCATGAGCATATGATACAGGTACATCGTATGGATAGCCACAAGCAGTATGTGCCAAAATCCACGGCATGTATTATATACAAAAATATCCAAATCTCTGCCTGTGCCAACTCTGTGCGATACTCCACGCATGCTGCCGCTCTGCTTCCATACGTGGCAGCAGCGGCGGCGATGTTCTAGGTCTAGTGGTGAGTACAGGCTGAACAACCCCCGTGTCCAGAAATGCAAGCTTTTTGGGCAGAGCTGAGTAGTAGTAAGAAAGTATACACCTCTATGTCCGCACACACAGACAGACAAAGACACACACACACACACACACGTAGTACGTACAATGCACCGACTATACTCCCAGTGTTTCGTCGCAAACACTTTTTTGCTTATGGAATGAAAATTAGTGTGTGAGTGTTTTCATCTAGAGAGTCTGCCTGCGTGCAGACTTGGGGTTTCTTGCTGTCCACTGGCGTTCTAAACCCACACAACAACGACAGCATACTTTGAATGAAGACATGTAAATATATATATATATATATATCATCTGTACATACATACACAACATCGCAGGTGAAGGGCGACGACGATAATCATCATCAATAATGCCGGACCAGGAGAACGTTTTTGTTAGACACCAGCACATCACTGCTGTTAATACCAAGACGATCAACACGAGTGTAGAGAACAGCACACAGCAACGTCCGTCCATGCAGGCAGGCAGGCATTCTTCATCTACTTTCAATTTAAGCAGTGTTTAGTGAGGACAGTAGTACCAGTGGCCACTTTTTCTTCCTTCTCTTTCTTTCCAGTCTCTTTCTCTCTCACTGTGGACTGAGCTTTCTTCACTTTTCCTTCCTTCTCTTTCCAGTCTCTTTCTCTGTGGACTGTGTTTTCTTCAACATGTGTACCCAACCCCTTCTCTTTTCCTATGTTCATCTTGCTGCAGTTTTATCCATACATTTCCAACACTTTTCTGGGGGAAAACTTTCTCAGCTTTTTTTTTTGGGGAGGGGTGGGTGTTTTGTTGGAAGGGGTGTGATTTTGTGCAAAGTTTATGTGCTTCATATACTAGCAACCTTGCCTCTGTACCTTAGTGCATCCGTTTCAGACCTTTTTTTTTTTTTGCCATGGAGATGTGTGACTGAAAGAGAAGAAGACTATCAATTATGTGGCAATTATCTTTGTGCGAAGCGATCATACATGAGAGTTTCTGCAGAAAAGCACAGTAAGGAAGGAGAACTTTCTTCTTTGGTGTTGCAGGTCATGTGTCTATCAACAGTGCAGCCCTGAGGACAACAGTCTTGGTTTTCTTCTTCAGGGCATCAATCAGCACCTACACCTTCTAAAGCTGCCAGTCTGGCCTGACTTTTCAGCACACTTGGTTCCCACGTCATGCAGTCTTGACAATGTTCTGGTGAACCTCACAAAAACACAACGATCCAGCATATGTGTCGGCTTCAAATTCCAGTTAACACAGAGCTTGTCTAGAAATCAAGCAGCGTTTACAGCCTACATACTACTAACATAGCCCAGCCGCTGGAGAAAAACTGAACTGAAAATTTGAGATATGTACAAACATAGAGAAAACAGTGCAAACTACGGTCAATGTCTTGATCATACCTTTACTCAGCGGAAAGGAACTATTACAGGTGCTTTATCAGTTTCACCTACAGATGCCTGAATCTGCCATGGTGATGTAGAAGAAACCGTGCTTCAGTGAGTCAGACACATCAAAACTTTCATGTCCTATTCCAGTGGTAACTGCTGTGCAGGGAAAGGGTTAAAGCAACACAACCAATATGAGTGGAGAAAGCTGGTCAACAGCTCTTCAGTGCATGCAGCGTCCTATGGCTCTTAAAAGCAGGAAGAAGAACAGAGAGTGGGTGCTGGTAACTGTTCCTCAGCCAATAATGAAACACTGAAAGCGTGCCTCGTTCTAACTCTGCACAAAAAACATGAAACAAACAAAAAAAAACTATACCCACATTGTGGGAGTGTTGTACATGTATATCTTCTTCATTCCAACGTATCCATCTGCTTTCCTCTTTTCTCCCTTTACTACATCCAAACGCTGTCATCTTCATGGCTAGATTTTGCAGACAAAGGCGTGCCGTATACAATACGGCAATGCACACCAACACACACACACAGACATGCACGCACACACAGAGGAGAAGGCTGTTTTTAACCTACCACTATCTGCACTGTACAATCTGCACATGTCTCCAGTGAGACACAGGAGATCAATGCTGAACATACGCTTATCAATAGCAGACAGGGCCAGACAGAAGCAAACCACCCACCCTGAACAAGTAACTACCTAGGCACAAACCCCAACACAGATCTGGAGCCTGATGCACTCCCTCCTATGTAACAAACCAAGTTTTCAGACTGATATAGTAGTCCTTCTGTCTGGCCTGAAATTCAATGACTCCAGAAGTGAAAATGTCTATCATACACTTGAAACGAGAAAATATTTGTGGATGTCTAACCCCCTCCCAACAAGTTGTTCTCAAAAGGGTTTAAGTACATACTGCTGAGTGTGTGTGTGTGTGGTTGTGTATGTGTGGTGTGTGCTGGTGCGAGTGCGCAAGTGAGAGAGTGTGTGTGTGAGTGTGTGTGAGTGTGTGTGTTGTGTGTGTGTGTGTGTGTGGTGCATGCATGGGTATGTGTGAGCACAAAAGTACACACACACACACACACACACACACACACACACACACACACAACACACACACACACACACACCACACACTGCGCACACACACACACACACACACACAACACACGAGCAAGAGACCACCTGAAGAAGAGATCCACTACACCACTGACTTTCCCTCCTTCATTTTTCAGGAGACAATATGTCGTCACTGGACAATGTCACCCCATTCCTCACAACATGTTCTCCTAATGTCACCTTTCAATTTCTCCGTCACGAGTCTTTAGGTAAGCAATGCCTGATGAAGACCCTTATGAACAAACAAACAAACAAACAAAATACCTCCAATAAACAACCTCAAAACAAACGAAATACTTCCAAACAAACAAACAAAAAATCTCCAAAAACCAACCTCCAAAACAATACATATAGGCAGCTAGCTGTCATCCTTTGCCCATGTCCTGCTGTTGGTGGTGATTCAACACATCCCTTGCTCTCACAGATATTCAGCAAGTCTGCAGCCAAAATCTAGGCTCTGTCCCATGCAGGCTTGATGAAAACCAGCCTTTTTGAATTCAACTCTTTTCCATGGACCCTTTCTCATTTTTGCACCGGTTCTTAATAATTCAGCTTTTCCTGTCTATATCAAGCCAGCACCACAATAGACTTGTCTTCTGTATTAGAAGCTGGGTAAAAAGTTGATAAGGGAAGCAGTTCCTGCTGAATGCAAACCGTTGGTAAAAAAACTCTATCTCTTCTCTAATGCCGTTTTTGTTCAGGTTTTGCAACATTGAAAAACGGAAATGTGTGCACTCCTTCACAGAATGTGCCTGTTCTGTTGCAAAGCCATAAAGAAGCATACACACAAACAGCATCAGAGGTTTGAGGGTTTTTTTGTTTTGTTTTTGCTGCCTCATCTTCTGTAACGTCCCCATCCTGCTGTTCCCACACCGCTCATTTCAATCTCCCGCCACAGCTAATCCAGATCATTCTGTCTCACCCTCAGGGTCGGGAGTCCACAGGGAGCCCATCAATATTAGGCCGCCGTGGGGCCACCAACCAGAGGGGCCCTGCATTTCTGCTGGGGGTTTGAGGTTTTACACTGCAGGCTATTCTCTGCCTGTGAGGAGGGTTAGATAGAAGCGTGATCTTTGTTGGTGTAACGATGTTGACAGAAGAACATTGGCCACAGGAAGAAGAGTGTAAACACAGTCAAGGCAACAAACACGAATCCTTTCCGCATAGTTTGTACTGAAACTGTTACCATTCTAAAAAGATACACATCAATAATGCTCAAGCAAAAAGTGTGCTTATGAGAGACGAAAAATGCATACTTTTTCCATGCCAAATTTTTAAAGAGAGAGAGAGAGCAAGACAACAGAGGAGCAGTTAGGAGTTTGAAGGGAAACAAGACAGTAAGTAAGTAAGTAATCAGAGGAGAGACAATGAGACTCTGAAATAATGAAATAAAACTCCATAAAAAAACCCAAAAAAACTGACCCCAAAAATGAAGCAAGCAAGTTACACTCTGCAGTGCAGTTGAGTACCAGCATTATATACATACACAACATACATACATACACACAGTTATTTTAAGTGTCGAGTGTCTACACACATCCAATCACTTCAAAGCCACTCTCACTCTCTCTCTCTCTTACTGTGTGCTGAGAACAGTTGCATGGAATTAATCTGTGACAACACAACAACGAAAACATGATACTCTCTGTACACACTCACTCACACACCTTCTCTCCAAAAACACAAACATCCGCAAGAAGTCCTGGCAGCATGTAACATTAACAACATAACAAAAAAGAACGCAAAACAAAACAACCCCCCTCCCTCCACCCCCCCTCTCTCCAAAACGGTCTTTCAGGCTGCATATTTTAGTCACTTGTCCCAACATCCGCAAGGTGAACACGACAACCCGAGTTTCTCGTCGTCTTCTCACTTTCAAGCAAGACTGGCCAGGTGATCTCACTATAGATGCATTCCCCCCCCCCACCCCACCTTTCCCTCACATCCCCCTCCCCCCTCCCCACAGTTCTCCTGTTCCACAAGCAGCCAGGTGTACTACAGCGTCCTCCTCCTCCCCTCCACTATCACTGGAATAGCTACAGGTGAGAGGGAAGGTAGGTCCCTCTCTCTCTCTGTCCCTCCACAGGTAGAAAGAACACTCCTCAGCTCTGGTTCACTGCTGACGATGACTGACACACTCTTAAACACACGACACGTCACACGACACGCGTTCTTTGACTGGCGGCGGGGCTGTGTGGCTGTGTGGCTGGCCTCTGGGGGTGGGTGGGTGGGTCACCTGACGCGTCAGACCCAATCAGCGATGTAGGTGAAGTCTCGGAACAGGCGCTGGTCGTCCTGGTTCAAAGGTCGGCGGTCCTTGGGCGGGGTCAGCACGGGGCGCTCGGAGGTGAACTCCTCGTCAAAGTTGCTGACGTCCTCCATGTTGCGCTGAAACGGGGAGAGGTTTGCATGTTTAGGGTGAAAGAGATATATATCAAGTGGAGATGAAATATATATATACAAGGTTGAAGGATGAAATCTATATATATATGCAAGGTTGAAGGTGAAATATAAAATATGCATGTTTGAAGGGTGAAATATAATATATATGCAGGTTTTGAAGGGTGAAATATAATATATGCAAGGTTGAAGGGTGAAATATGATAATATATGCAAGGTTCAAGGATGAAATATATATATGCTCAGTGAAGATGAATATAAATACATGTTTGAAGGTGAAATATAATATATGCAGTTTGAAGTGTGAAATATATATAAAGTTGAAGAAAGGCTGAAGGATGAATATAATATATGCAGGTTGAAGAATGAAATATATGTACAAGGTTGAAGAATGAAATATAATATAGTGCAATGTTTGAAGAATGAAATATAATATATACAAGGTTGAAGGATGAAATATAATACATGCAGGCTGAAGATATGAAATATGATATATAATGCAAGATTGAAGGGGGAAATATATTATTATTATTTTATTTTATTAACATTTATTTTTATTTTATTATTATATTATTATTTTTTTTTTTTTTATTGTACAATGAAATGAACTGCCAGAGTGATAGTCAACATTTCATGTTTGTTTTGAGGATATTTGTTCATCAGACTCCACAGTTCACACAATCACACACACATTTCTCCCCTCAAAACCAATATGTATATTTTACAATACAAAACCTCACCAATCCACAAGCAAACACAAAAAGTTCAACCATTCACTGCACTTCACTTACCACAGTGGGTGCGAAAGGAGGCCTCACTTTTTTCGTCAGAAGATCGTGCCAGTTAACGTTCTGTGGACATAGATATGATTAACATTAGACCTGAGCAAAAAAAAGGAAACTGTTCACAGGATATCTACAAAAAAAAAAATAAATAAAAAAATTCAGACTGAACAAGCAGCTCAATACATGCCATACTCTGTACCAATCAATGCATTTCTCTGCTTAAAAATCAATTACATATCTCCATCATATATCATGAATGATTTTTTTTTTCAATCTGAAAATTAAAGTTGATCTAACAAGATAAACATCCCAGAGATCAATACAACTGTGAAATGCTATTCAAATAAACAGCACAATCTTCAGGAAGCAATGTGCTGTACAGTTTATGTCTATGAAACTGAAGCCAAATAATACTAATAATAGTCAAAACACTCATTCACAACCCTTAAAAATTGACATTATATAAAACTAAGATAATACAAATCAACAAAAGGTGTTAACTTCATGAACTTTTTTCTAGCACAGAGAAAATTAAAAACATTTAGCAGACAGGTCAAACACACAAAATATTATCAGCATTTGTCTCTCACGCAAATTTCACAAGGAAAAAAAAGAACAACTGAAAACTGGTTTAACTCTAGTTTTCAGCCCAAACACTGAAATGCAGGAGACATAAGATCCACATCATTGTAAAAAAATGCATGCCTAGCAACCCTAAACAAATCCACAGAACATGACTATAGAATATGGTGTCTACATAATTTATTCAAGTCATTCATCTAGCAAAGTTTTTTTTTTATCAATGAACTCAACAGTGGCATCTTAAACCAAACTTGCAAAGATCTGAGAGAGAGAGAGAGAGAGAGAGAGAGAGAGAGAGAGAGAGAGAGAGAGAGAGAGAGAGAGAGAGAGAGAGAGAGAGAGAAACAATATTACTTAAATTAATACAAAATGTCTTAAGAATCACAGTGAATAGATATATCAAACACACAGAAAAGAAACATAATTATACAATTTCAAAATCAAAAAAATTCTTCAGTTTAAACTGTGAACGTCCATAAACTAAACACCAGCCAGACGTTCTGAGTTGTTTACTGATAGACAATACGCAAACAATTCAATCCCCCCCCCCCCCCAAAATATTATCTCCCTCTGTGTACAAGAAGTATAAAAATACCAAGAATCATAATAACTAGCATTCACAATATGGATTAGTTCCACCACACACACACACACACAATCCCCCTCCCCACATTTCCACTCTCAGCTTGCACAAGTCTGCCACAGTTATTTTTCAAGACTCCTTTCATTACCCAAACAGGAACAAGTTCAGCAAAGCATGAACCCAGCTGTCAGTATTCACACACACACACACACACACACACACACATCACGCACGAACACATGAAATGGATGAGACTATAAACAGAGGTCATGTATTGAACGCACGCAAATATCTTGCACAAATGTTAGATAAAACCCTTTCACTTTCGGCAGAGTAGGCCATTATGGGCCAGTGGGAACAAATGACAAAATTTACAAAACTGCATACACATGAGGACTAGATGTAAAAAAAAAAAAAAAAAAAAAAAAAAAAAAAAAAAAAGAGCACATCAGTGCTTATTCCATTATCCTCGAAACAAAAGAATAAAATAAATGAAATAAAATCCAGGCTGTGATGATAACCCTTCCACACAGTTCACAGCACAGTGTCAGCTGAACTCTCCCCCTATCTCTAGTCCTGAAGCCCTAACTTTCTGCTCTGAGCTACATCTGGACCACGAATAACTTGCAGAGAAAACAGGGCAGAAGGTTAAGATGGCCCACTGGTATG
Source organism: Stramonita haemastoma (assembly GCA_030674155.1). NCBI lineage: Eukaryota > Metazoa > Mollusca > Gastropoda > Neogastropoda > Muricidae > Stramonita > Stramonita haemastoma. Next base: position 5,714,204 of record CM060341.1, read on the forward strand.
GCAGACACACTTTACTCTGGCTAATATGTAGTTGTACACATAACAAGATTTACACAACTATCAAAAAGCAGCCCATTGCTCCTAGTGTCAGCTTACTGTACACATCACCACAAGCTATAGAAACTGCCTACACATGATGACAAACCACAGTATACAATGCCCCTAACTATACGTCTAAAAAATACAGGACTACACGACTCTACAAGAAACAGTTTTTTTCTGTAAACTATTTGGTAGAGTCTGGTACATCATTTCACGAGTGAGAGAGTGGAACAGTACAGAAAATGGCCTTTTAAGACTGACAGAAGCCCGTACAACTGGAAAACTCTATGGTAGAGTCTAAAGCAGTTGTATTAATCACAAAAACATTCGACCACAAAGTATTCAAAATTGGAGCAAGACGGTCTATAACTATCGCAAATTGGCAAATGTTTATAGTTTAAAAAACTATTGCAAATTGGAGCAAGAATGTCTATAGTTATAAAACTATCACAAATTGGAGCAAGATGGTTTATAGTTTAAAAAAACTATTGCAAATTGGAGCAAGAATGTCCATAGTTATAAAACTATCACAAAATGGAGAATAGCGGTCTATAGTTATAAAACTATCGCAAACTGAGCAAGATAGTCTTTAGTAATAGAACTATCACAAATTGGAGCAAGACGGTCTATAGTTATAAAACTTCTCAAGACACCAGCACAAACTTGCTGCACACAAGATATGCACAGAGAGAGAGAGAGAGAGAGAGAGAGAGAGAGAGAGAGAGAGAGAGAGAGAGAGAGAGAGAGAGAGAGAGAGAGAGAGAGAGAGAGAGAGAGAGAGAAATACGAATACTTCTACCAAAATCAGATTATTTAATTCATATGTTTACCTGCCTGGGCACTTTTGTTTTTCTAGCTCGACACATCAATTTGTAAGTATGGGAGTACTATTCTTAAGGGTTAACATTCTCTCTCACAGTGGGATGATTGTTCTTTGATTTCCAAACCAGCAAAAAGTAAAAAAAAAATAAATAAATAAATAATATAAACCAATGCAGGATAATACAAGGGCTGAGTATGTATAAAGTAATATTGAAGGGGAATGAGCAGTGGTGCAAATGCTGCATTTATTTCCATTATCAGTGTAAAGGTAATATATCCTACGTCACATACAAAATAGTGTGAATATATCTGGAAGTATATCCATATATACCAAATATAATGGACACATTCTTATTTCTTTCAGCATATAGATAAATTTCAGAATAAAAATAACAGTGTGAATATATATCTGGAAGTATTTCAATATACCAAATATGATGGACACATTCTTTTTTCTATCAGCATCTAGATAGATTTCAGAATAAAAATATATTCCAGTATACATTTCAATATTATGCACATAGGGATATTAAGGGTTTAGAACTTCTATGGGCTCATTCTCAGATGTTTTACACACACACAAGGTAAAAAAAACCCCGAAAAACAACAAAAAAAACCCCACTTGAATTTCTGGCTAATACTGACATAGTCTTCAAAAAAGTACTGATAACATAATGCCACAGCAATATCCACCAAAAACAAAATCAACACTGCAATAATTTCAAGTTAAATATGGGCAGATTTCACACACACACAAAAGATGCAGTGACTTCACTTCACAAGTCATGCTGTCTGCTGTGATTGGATGATTCAACATGACGTCACACACCAAACCGAAACACACGATATTCTTGGTACCAACACACACACAGAGAACAGTCATGCAGGCTGAGAAGGCTTCAATAATAATAAAAAAAATAAAATAAAAAACAAGCGGTCATTAGTATGTAGGTATATATATATATATTTCCTTCTGCTGTACGCTGCTTCAAAATTAAAATAGAAAACAAAAATTCAAAGAAACGGACACAAAAATCCAAGCAATCTGGTTTCGGCAGCAAACATACGTGGTGGTATTTTTTTTCAGGTCTGTTTCATGCATGCTTGCCCTCTGCAAGAACTTGTGGTGTGATAAATAGCAATCAAAGATGTGACCAGCACACGCGTGAATATAGCCGTTTCATCCAAGTTAACATTTAATACAACACACACACACACACAAAAACATTCACACACCTATAGGAGTTAGACATCGTAAGTATTTTCAATACTAACTGTTCACTTCTAAGCTAACATATCCACATTCTTCAAAAAAACAAAAAATTTAAAACAATACATACACACAAAAACATTCTCACGCCTAAAGGAGTTAGACATCGTAAGAATTTCCAACACTACATACTAACCATTCATTTCAGAGCAAAGGTGTAAACACTTAAAAAAAAAACACAACTAAAAATGATTATTCTCAAGATTAGAACAGACACCATCACACACAGTGAGGGACAGGACAGTAAAGTAAGAACACACGTGCTGAGAAGACGATCAAAAGAAGAATGGCTGTGAAGTATGGAAAACAAAAACAAAACGAAACACACACTATCACAGATTGCTTTACAATACAAGTACACTCAAAGACACTACCAGTACACTGTCACTAACTGTTCTCTACAATACAAAAGCTTGGTAAAAAAAAAACAAAAAAAAACTACACAGTAAGATTTGTTCCAGAATCTTTACAGAAAAATATTACACCGATTCCTAATTAAACAGGCGAAGTTTGGGCAGGGTCGCTTTTTAATATCCCTTCACGAGAAAAAGAGTTGGGTTTTTTCCGTTGGTTTTGTTTACTGTTTACTTTAAAAAGTTCTTTATGTAACATTTCAAAGCTGTATAATATGGCCGCAGGAGAGAGAAATGTTACAATTGAAAAGAGAATTAACCCCCCCCCCCCCCCACCCCTTCTCATCTTACAACATTTAAAAAAAACGAAAAAACAGTTTTCTCTCAAGTACAGTTCATAAATAATCCACAGCTACTCTAAGGGTGCCGCTGCTGTGGCCTAGTGGTTAGGGCATTGGACTCGTAATCTAAAGGTTGCGGGTTCGATCCCAGCTATTCTGCTATGGCGTTGTGCCCTTGGAAAAGGCACTTTACGGCTATTTTCTCACCCCACCCAGGTGTAAAAAGGGTACCAACCTTGTGTTGGGGGTTAACCCTGCGATAGACTGGCGTCCTATCCAGGGGGAGTCTATGACTCTCAGTCGCTTAACGCCACAGAAACCGGGATAAGCACCGGCCTGATGAGCCTTATGGCTCGGGACAGACTTTAACTAACTCTAAGGGTAGTACTGTCAGGTTAGTACCATTGCCTCTTTCCCCTTAACTTCAATGTGTGTATGCTGTGAAAAAACCTATAAAGCCTCAACGGGGAAAAAAAACACAAACATTTTAACTCTCAAGGCCCCCCCCCCCCAAAAACAAAACCCTAATCAACCCCCCTCCCCCCCCCTCAACAGTTCTCTGAGATTTAATTTACTGTTTGTTCTTCTAGCAATAATCACACAGCAACACTAAAACAGTTATAAGACAATACGCAGTCATGGACCAAAGTTTATACTAATACAATCAACAAGTTCAGAAATCGATCTGTGAAGAAAACACAGCATTTTTTCCCCCAATACTTGTGGTACATGTGAAAAAGAGCCATCAAATCCCCCATGGTGTGAACCGCAGGGTAAAGAAGTGACTAGTGTTAAATATGGACTACAGAAAAATGCACCCAGTTAACAGACAAAACGTGAAACTTTATACTAGTGAATATGTTGATAACGTTGTGCTGCCTTGTGATCACAGCTTAGTAACTAATTGCTTTATTGTCTTATAGCACACCTATGACTGATCAGTAGGAGCCAGTTTCATCTTATAGCTGCCCCTGCTCTCAACAGCTGAAATATCCACCACCCTGCCAAAGTGTGTAACCTTGTGTGTGTGTGTGTGTGTGTGTGTGTGTGTGTGTGTGTGTGTGTGTGTGTGTGTGTGTGTGTTGTGTGTACATTTGTCTTTGTTAAAACTCTCAATTGTTATTGGCTACATGTGTAAGAATTGGTTGAATGCAAGCCCTTTGATTTTTTTTGCAAGACATAGCGCTATATAAATTCCATTTATTGTTATTATTTCTGTTAAAAAATCAAGTGTCGAAGGGAAAGTAAAAATTGCTGAGTAAATAATGACAGTATGCACACACACACACACACACACACACACACACACACACACACACACACACACACACACAAAAGGAATAGAATTGGCAAAAACTCTGATGTGCATACACACAAAGAATACTGCATTTAAAAACAAAAAAAAAAGGTTAATAAAGAAGTGTGAGTAAAAGCTAAGCACAAAAAATAAACTGACTGACAAACTATACACACTGACATGAACTGAATTAAAAAAACAAAAATCAACCTTAATCACACTGGTTTTCAGAAAATGTAGCCTTGCATCTCACTGCCATTAAATACGACACAAATCTGGGTAAAATATGACGATTGTTTCCTTTGAAAAAAACCCACCGCTAATGATAGAATGTTTTTTCCCTGTATGAAACCTGAACAGCCTGACCAGTCTATTCTTTATTGCTAAGGTCAAAGTCAAGTCAAGTCAAAACCACTTTAATCATCCCTGAAAGGCAATTACAGATAGTTCTGTTCTGGTTCTTCTAAGATTTGCATGTAAGCTACACTTCTACACTGTAATTTTGGAGCCTTTCAGACCTTACCCTTTCTTTCTTTTTATGTTTTGGTTCTTATACTAAAACCTGGAGGTTCACCAATGGGAGATTTTGCATATGCGACCGTTTTTACCCACCATTAAGGTAGCCCCATTCAGACTTTGGGGATATACCCCTCCTAGACTCCAACTCCTATGCTATACGAGTGATGGTTTAGAAATGGGTCTTATGGAAAATTACGTGAAAAAAAATTGCGCAATAACGCTTGATTTGACAACTGAGAAAGTTTAAGATGCAGAGGTCATATCCTCAACACAAATATAACATATCAATCATACTTGTCAGCAAACACAACTTAGCAGCTTTGACATATTTCCACAGCAGCTTTTAACATATTTCCACAGAATATATCTCTGGACAGAAAAGGCAGACAGATGACAAAAACATATACGGACACTAGCACAAAAAACCACAACGAACCAGCAGTCAGGAACAACCTCAACAATATGAACAAAACAAAACCTCAACGATATAGACAAAAAAAAACTGTCATCAACACAAACTTCACACAAACACACACACACACACCAAGACCAAACTCCTGTGATGTCACACACCAAAAACTCGGATCAGTAAAAAGCACTGTAAAAAAAAAATAAAAAAAAAAACACACGGAACAAAGACAAGTGACTGTGACTACAGAAAAACAAAAACAAAACACACAAATCCCTAGCAGAAAAAAAGGCAGCAAGCGAGATAAATGATACAGAAAAAAGAAAGGAAGGAAGAAGATTCTGCAGCAAACGAGGAGTATGCGTCAAGGAACTCATTCAGTCAGGGCAGGGGGTTTACCCGGAAGAAAGACTGGCGCTTCACGTCCTCAGCATCTCGCTCGCTGGCCCCTAGACGCTTTTGGGGATTTCTCCGCATAAGCTTCAGAAGGAAAACAGAGGACGCGTCAGGTTAGATACACACAGAGAGTATATGACAGAGAGAGAGGGAGAGGGGGGGGGTCAAAGTGTTTACCCTGAAAAACGCCTGCTTCTTTACATCTTCAGCGTCGCGCTCACTGGAACCGAGACGTCGATCAGGGTTGCGTCGCAAAAGCTGATACAAATAAAGGGCATGAGATCCAAGTGCACACGGTTAATTTTAACGGTCACAATGAGTTTGGTTGGTTTTAAGGGGTGGTGTGGGTAGCTACCCCTCTTTGTGTTATTGTCTTTGATTCTTCTAAAAAAAAAAATATATATATCACTGAAATGAATGTTCACTGTAACCCATTATGTATAGAAATGTAACAATGATCGCCTGCATGCAATTTAAAAGTTGTTTTTTTTCTTGGATTAAGGTGTAATCCATCATTACCTAAAGGAGAATTTTTAGTGACCATTTCTAGTCTTTTAAAATCAGGCTGAACCTTGCAACAACAACAAACTTTCTTTTCAAGCAAATGATTTGATCTTTTCTACAACTGTACTACATATATGTGATGTACCACACACATACTTGCCTATCAATATGAATAAAAACTTGGCTTTACTTTCTTTGTGATCTCATCTTCATATTTTACAGAGAACCTAGACAAAATCGTTCATTTACAGATAAGTAACAAGTCTTCATTGAACACATGTGTACACTAAATAGGGGGTGGGATAGCTCAGTGGTCAGAGCACTTGCTTTCCCCAGTCAAGTTAAGCAGCATCAAGTGTGGTTACCAGTTGGATGGGTGACCGTTTGTGCGCCTTGGCTTCAGTACAGTCCCCCCCAGTTCACCCAGCTGTAAATGGGTACCTGCCCTCTTTAGGGTCAGGGAAGGTAAAGCAGCGAGGGAGAGGAGATGGGCGCCGCCCTCAACATGCTGGCCCCTAGAGAAGCCGAGGTCTCTGATGCCTCGCTGCCCTACAACCACAAAGATAATGGGACACCTTTACCTTTACACACTAAATAATCGTGATTGATTCAGGACGGATCAACCGCTCCACCTTCGCTTTGTTCCACTTCATCAGGACTGGTCTGTACTTTCATCTTGCACACATAGACAGCCCTGTGTCCACATGTTTTCCCCACATCTTGAACACTACAAAACTGTATACACACGGGGACTAGATGTAAAAAGGCACATAAGTGCTTATTCCATTATCCTTGATATAAACGATTAAATAAATAAATAAAGCACTCATACACAACCACCCGAACACAACACACAACCAAACACACTCACATACATACCGCCCAAAATTCTATACACGTAACACACACACACAATAACACACAGACCTCCACACAGACACAGACACACACACACTCACAACACACACCCCCCTACACACACACACATACCCCCCCCCCCTTCCCCCCCTACACACATACAGAGACAACACACATAGAGACACACACACACAGACACAGACACACACACGCCTACACCCCCACACCCCTACACACACACACAGACAACACACACACACACACACACACACATACACACACTACACACACACAAACACTACACACACACACATACTACACACACACACCTACACACACACACCTACACACACACACAATACACCCACACACCCACACTCTCACACACACACAGACTCATACAACCCCCCCACAACCCCCACCCCCCAACACAAACACACACACACACAACACACACACACACACTACAGACACACACACACACACTACACACTACACACTCACACACACTACACACACCCACCCAACACACCCACCCACACCTACACACACACACACACACACAAACACACAGACACACCACACACACACAGAGAGAAGGACATGCACGTTCTCACCCGCCTCATGATGGCAATGGCTTCTGTGGAGAGGAATCGTGGGTATCGAACTTCTTCGTTGACAATGCTGTCGAACACTTCTTCTTCATCGTCGCCTGGGAAGGGAGACTGCAGGAACACAAAAATCACCACATGTATCAGTCACAAACACACACCCAGGCCTTCATGCAAAGTTCATGTGAATCTATCTATCTATCTATCTATCTATATACATACATACACATACATACACACACACACAAAGATACGGTACTGAAATGGTATAAGCAAAAATTATCATCACTTTGGGATATTTGGGATATGTGTATGTGTGTGTGTGTGTGTGTGTGTGTGTGTGCGTAAGTGTGTGTGCGTAAGTGTGTGTGCGTAAGTGTGTGTGTCAGGGTTCATACAGACTTGGTGGAACAAAATTTAGGGCTTTTTAGGGCCTTTTTTTTAGGGCCTTTTAATCCAAATTCAGGGCCTAGCTACGGGGTAACAAATGTATAAATAGCAACCTAAATACACCTTTCCTTACACACACACACTCACGCACACGCACACACACATATATATATTAATATCAGGGGTGGGAATTGACAGTCAAAAAACTCTGAAAAGTGTGGGGGTCCTGGGGCATTGTCCCCTGGCAGGGTCAAGGGGCAGAGCCCCTTGTGGGGGTCAGGGGGCGTTGCCCCCTGAAGCTGGAGGTTTTTCAACAATTCCAGCCTGTTTAACCCTTTGCTTGGCACAACGCCCCAAAGCGCCCAACCCTGTCCTTGGGCAAAACGCCCCAAAGCGCCCGGCGATATGACCGTCACATTAGAGCGATCATACATTCGAAATTCCCGCCAATCTCGCTTCAAATCTCATGAATATTGAAGCCACGAGACTGCCCGCGAGACTTCCGCATGTTTATTACAAATGGCGGCGATTGGAGTGAGTTTGTTGCAAGTTTTGGAGGAAAAAAATCGCAAATTTTTCCAAGATGGATGCTATCTTCGAACCCGACATGTACGATCATTTTTACAGCTTCCATGCTGAAAATATGACGCTGTGAGATGTGTATCTAGGCTCAAATATCGATGTAATCGATCCTAGTAGTGTGTGCACTTCTGAGTTTGTTGACTGAAGTGAGAGAGACGACTTTGACTACGGCGAAGTTCGAGACGAAAATTGATCGTCAAATCTAACACGGCCGATACGCGTTTTGAATTCTACTCTTAGATTTGGGGAAATTATCGTGGATTTCAAGTTCGGCAATGGTTCAGAACTTGATATATTTTGTTATTTGGTTGCTATTCGGGATTTTGATACGGTAGCGGCTCAAACTTAAACGTTAAGCTGATCGCGATCATCGGTAAACAAAAATGGCGGTCGTCGGAATGTTCGATGTGTTTGTGCACCATTTATCAAAAAAACTATAAAACCAACAGTAGGTTGAAAATATCTTTTCTATAATTGTTTCTTAATGTTTTAGTTTTTATTTAATCAAAATCCATGCACGCATTCTAAAGTTATTGCAACGCTAACTGTAACACACACAAACCAATCAATGACTTTGTGTGTTTATGCATTATAATTCTAAAAGAAAATAAAAATGACAAAAATTGGGTATTAGCAATTTCTTTATTCATTTCTGCATCTTGCTGTTTTTATTTCATCAAAATCCACCTGACCATTGTAGAGTTATTGCATGTTAAATACATACACCCACTCACAAGCCATCCACCTCCATTTTCTCTGCCCGGCAGGAAGGTGACAAATGATTTTGCTGTGCCCAGCAAAGGGTTAATGGCCTCTCCTTGAAGTAATTTCAGTTCTTGATACTAAGCAATTTCTGCCCTAAAATAAGCTCTCCAAGTATGACTTTTCTGTCATTTTTCAATCTAAAGGAGGTTCTATACCCAAGTAATCACATAGCAAAAATGAGTGTTTCTAGACAAATGACGATGAAATGTGCACTAATGCAGATAGAGGTAAAGAGGAAGAAAGAGAAAGAAAGGACAGACACATAGACAGAGAAACAGAGACACAGAGAGAGAGGGGGGGGGAGGTGTGTGTGTGTGTGTCTGACTGTGTAAGAGACAGGGAGAGGTGGAGAAAATGAGAGAGAGGGAGAGAGAGAGAGAGGGAGAGAGAGAGAGAGAAAGTGTGTGTGTGTGTGTGTGTGTGTGTGTGTGTGTATGTAATTTACTTCCAGTGTGTGTTATTCTTCTTCTTCTTCTTCTTTTATATCGAGGATAACAGCATGTGTGTGTATGTGTGTGTGTGTGTGTGTGTGTGTGTGTGTGTTTTGTGTGTGTGTATTGTGTGTGTGTGTGTGTGTGTGTGTTGTGTGTGTGTGTGTGTGTGTGTGTGTGTGTGTGTGTGTGTGTGTGTGTGTGTGAGAGAGAGAGAGAGAGAGAGAGAGAGAGAGAGAGAGAGAGAGAGAGAGAGAGAGAGAGAGAGAGAGAGAGAGAGAGAGAGAGAGAGAGACTAAAGAGGATCCTATGTCTTTATCATTTTAAAATCAAGTTGAAGCCCCCTTACAAAAGCAGATTAAAAATTCATCTTATTTCAGAGTGAACTCACCATGAAAGTTCGCATGGCCAAAAAACAAGTTCTGTGTATGTGTGTACTTTCCGGCTTTGTACCGGAGGCTGTGTTCCACGCCATGTAACTTTAGAACAGTCACTCTGCCGTTTTAAACGATCAACTGATTTCCCGAAGATGCGAAAGGGTTACTGTTCCATGATTTGCCAAGAAATTAGGCTTCTATAACTTAAGTGCCATGGTTTGTTATTTTCCGACCGTGTTCCAATTTCCGACACCAGTTGCTAATGAAAGCTCAACTTTCACTATCGAGAGACATAGTGCAAGTTTTAAACATTGCTCGGCAAAACGAACAGCCAATTTTTCTGTTTGTGCATCTATATCGGCAACTGTACCTCTTCTAGCCCCATCATGGCCTGTTAGCGTCATTTTGCATTTATTCCGCGTCCTTCTTTGCTTGTAAGTGTGTCAGTTCGATCTGTTTTTTCCGCGAAAGTCTACACTACTTTCCGCCATTTTGTTTTGAAAGAGATGCTGTGCGCATGCGCTATAAGGGCAGACAACTGAATGATAGGACCATTACCTCCCTTTACGAAATAGGTGGCCCGACGCGAGTAGCAGACGACAAGCATTCTATCGGCGATAATACAATCTTCGGCACGACACGCTTCTCGCATTTATTTCTCCAAAGTTTTATTTTGAATATATTTTTTTAATTTTTAAAATAAAATCTTACACATGACTTCCATTTTTAGGGCTTTTTAGGGCCTCCAGGGCAATATGTCTCATTTTTAGGGCTTTTTAGGGGCCCTATTTTGGCTTTCCCAAAATTAGGGCTTTTTAGGGACTTGTGCGAACCCTGGTGTGTGTAGTGTAGTGTGTGCGTGCGTGCATGTTGTGTTCATAACACTGCTTCTGTGTGAGTTCAGAGCTCACATCTCTGAACTTTCCCCATTCCCACCACCACAACCTTCCTCTCCACCCACCCCCCCACATCCACCACTCTCTACCCTCTCCACCCCCCCCAGCACTCACCTCCCCCACCAACATCTCGTAAATCAGCACGCCCAGCCCCCACCAGTCGACAGCGCGGGTGTAGGAGGTCTCTGTCAGCACCTCAGGGGCCAGGAACTCAGGGGTGCCGCAGAAGGTGCTGGTTCGATCCCCGAAGCCCATGCACTCCTTGCACAGCCCAAAGTCCGCGATCTTCAGGTAACCCTCCGCGTCCAGCAACAGGTTGTCCAGCTTCAGGTCCCTGTACAACAACACACAGGGGGAGGAGTCAATGGTCAGTCAGGTATAGGACATTCAGTCAGACAGGTATAAAGACATTCAGACAGGTATAAAGACAGTCAGTCAGGTATACAACATTCAGTCAGGTATAAAGACATTCAGTCAGGTATAAAGACAGTCAGTCAGGTATAAAGACAGTCAGTCAGGTATACAACATTCAGTCAGGTATACAACATTCAGTCAGGTATAAAGACAGTCAGTCAGGTATAAAGACATTCAGTCAGGTATAAAGACAGTCAGTCAGGTATAAAGACAGTCAGTCAGGTATAAAGACAGTCAGTCAGGTATAAAGACAGTCAGTCAGGTATAAAGACAGTCAGTCAGGTATACAACATTCAGTCAGGTATAAAGACAGTCAGTCAGGTATAAAGACAGTCAGTCAGGTATAAAGACAGTCAGTCAGGTATAAAGACAGTCAGTCAGGTATACAACATTCAGTCACAGTGTTGATTCTAGGATTTCAAAAAAGGGGGCCCAAGGGCCCCCTGAAATGAAAAAAAGGGGGCATTTGCCCCCTCCCCCCTTTTCTCTTCATAAAAAAGGGAACAAGTAATAAGTAGTATATTTTGCTCATAATACCGTTAGTACTCTGATTTCTGCTATTTTTCAAGAACGAGAAACAAAACAAACAAGATGGTATATAGGCAGACAGGATTTAATATACACCTTATGTATTGCAGCTGGTCTGTAAAATGATTTTCTTACACAGGAAAGAGAGAGAGAATTTGGGGGAGATGGGGGGGAGAAAGGGGGGGGGGGGGGAAGATTGTGGTACATTCAGATGTGGAGGGATACAAACTACATAGATACAGGAGGAGATGCACTGTTTGTATATGAGAGAGAGAGAGAGAGAGAGACAGAGACAGAGAGAGACAGAGAGAGAGGAGGGGGTAGGGAAGGAGAGAGAGAGTCAAAGTAAAATTTGTATTTCCACATTTTGAGTTGGAGAGAGCTGGATCTAGATGAAAAAAGAGACAAGAGCTAAAATCAGTTTCTCCCCCCCCCCCCCCCCCCCCCCCCCCCCCCCCCCCCCCCCCCCCCCCCCCCCCTTTACCATATGAGAGAGAGAGAGAGAGAGAGAGAGAGAGAGAGAGAGAGAGAGAGAGAGAGAGAGAGAGAGAGAGATGTCAAAAGTCCATCTTGTATTTCCATTCAGAGTTGGAGGGAGAACTACTAGATTAAGATTTAGATGAGAAAGGGGGTTAAAGCCAATGTCTAAGTCTTATCTTTTCCTCCCATATGGCAGAGAGAGAGAGAGAGAGAGAGAGAGAGAGAGAGAGAGAGAGAGAGAGAGAGGAGGGGGGGGGGGGGGGGGGGGGGTTCAAAGTCATTTTTTTAATTTCCACTTTCAGAGTTAGAGCTCTAGATCTAGATGAGAAGAGAGGTGAAAGCAAATATCAAAGTCTTGCCCCTCCCCCTCCCCATGAGGGAGGGAGGGAGGAAGGAAAGAGAGAGAGAGAGAGAGAGAGAGAGAGAGAGAGAGAGAGAGAGAGAGAGAGAGAGAGAGAGAGAGAGAGATTTTCTGTTAAAGAGAGATCTAGATCTAGATGAGAAGAGGTGAAATCCAATATCAGTCTTTTTCCTCCCATGCAGTGAGAGAGAGAGGGGGGGGGGGGAGAGGGGGGGAGAGAGGGGGAGAGAGAGAGAGAGAGAGAGAGAGAGAGAGAGAGAGAGAGAGAGAGAGGAGAGAGAGAGAGAGAGAGAAGAGAGAGAGAGAGAGAGAGAGAGAGAGAGAGAGGGGGGGGGGGGTCAAAGTCATTTTCGATATCCAGCAGGATAGTCTACCCTATGCCATCATTATTGTTGCCAACCACAGGCTACTTGTCTAGCCAGATCTGAAAAACTGCCTTGAAAACTCTTAGGTCTATCAGCTTTGAACCCTGCTGGGACGCTGCCTCTTCCACTAACACCACTAACGATCTCTGTCACAATGACGTCCCTTGTTTCAGGAGTCACGGCTCCTTTGAAAAAATGATGTAATGACGTAAATGAGTAGGAAAATGACGTCAGACCAGCCGCTTTGTAGCAATTGTGATGACTGTGGGCGCTAATCAGTGCATCCTGCTGTCCCTGGGGTATCAACGTAATGACCAACGCATGTAGCGCTATTTTGAACCTATACAAACGGCAGTTGCTGGGGCGCACTGTTTGTTCAAATATGCGCTATCCACAGTTTTTTTGCGTCCGTTAGGGCGCACTGGTCACATTATTTTGCGGCAAAGTTGAAAAAAAATGCGGGAATCCCGCAAGGGCGCACCCTAGAATCAACACTGCAGTCAGGTATAAAGACATTCAGTAGTCAGTCAGGTATACAACATTCAGTCAGGTATACAACATTCAGTCAGGTATAAAGACATTCAGTCAGGTATAAAGACATTCAGTCAGGTATAGGACATTCAGGTCCCTGTCCAACACCACAGTGAAATCAATGGTCAGTCAGGTATAGGATATTCAGGTCCCTGTCCAACACCACAGTGAAATCAATGGTCAGTCAGGTATAGGATATTCAGGTCCCTGTCCAACACCACAGTGAAATCAATGGTCAGACAGGTATAGGACATTCAGGTCCCTGTGAAGGAGTAAATGGTCAGACAGGTATAGGACATTCAGGTCCCTGTGAAGGAGTAAATGGTCAGACAGGTATAGGATATTCAGGTCCCTGTCCAACACCACAGTGAAATCAATGGTCAGTCAGGTATAGGATATTCAGGTCCCTGTCCAACACCACAGTGAAATCAATGGTCAGTCAGGTATAGGACATTCAGGTCCCTGTGAAGGAGTAAATGGTCAGACAGGTATAGGACATCCTTCTTGACCATGCTGGATTCAAATTTAGTGTTGGCATTTTCCCACAAGTATACTCTTTTTGTAGGGGTCGTAGGGGGATTATAGGTTATAGGTTATGGGACACTGTCACCTTTATTCTTTTCAATATTATTGATATTTATTTAATTCATAAACTCCACATCCCCCCGTAAGTCCAAATGCAGCTGCTACCTTAATGGTGGGGGGGAAAAAAACAGTCACATTTGAAAAAAAAACCCTCCGGAGGGAATGGATGACAAAATTTACAAATCGGCAAACACACAGGGACTAGATGTAAATTTTTTTTTTTAAAAAGCAAAAAAAAAAAGCACACGAGTGCTTAATCCATTATCCTCGATATAAAAGAATAAACAAATAAATAAATAAACCTCGCACAGTGCATAAATCCAACATCACTCAGTAAGGCCTAGTCAAGAGTGCTAAATTTAGCACGCCTCTTCCTCTTACCTTGTCCATGTGTGGTCAGCTCCAGCTATAAATAGCACCATCTAGCCCCATCTGGGATGGGATGGGATGGGATAATTAGCAGCTGAGAGGAGCTGAAAGTGGGGAAAACTGACTGTTGTGTCCATTATCCTCTATAAAAAAAAAAAAAAAAAGATAAATAAACCTCAGGGCTCTAGCTGAAGAATGGATACCCCCCCCCCCCCCCAAATCCCCCCCCCCCCCCACACTGTAGCCAACTTGCCTGTAGACAATTTTGTTGTCGTGCAGATACTGCAGGCCCAGCACCACACAGCCGGCATAGAAGACAGTGCGTGGCTCCGTGAAGACATCGCTGTGGATGTGCATCATCAGGTCTCCCCCACACGCGTACTCCATCACAAAACACACATGCTCCTGAAAACAACAACAACAACATCATATAAAGTGCATCATCAGGTCACCTCCACACGCATACTCCATCACAAAACACACGTGCTCCTGAAAACTACAACAACAACACGTCATATAGAGGAATGACATCGCTGGTTAGAGCGTTCATTTAGAGGGATAATCTGGCTGGTTCGAGCATTGTGCTACTGATCTGTTGACCTGGGTTTGAATCTCGTTCAAGAGAATACTTTCTCCTGGAGTTAACGTCACTGCCAACTTCACTCCTCCCAAAAGTCTTTCGGAGAGAGTAAAAATTGAGATTCCATGTGTGAATGCACGCAGAACATCTCATGCGCATGTTAAAACCTGTTCTACTTTTCGGAACAGTAGGCAATTGTGTGCCTGTGGGAACAGATGCCATAATTTACAAAACTGCAACCACATAAACAGTTAAGTTAAAGTCTGTCCCGAGCCTAAGGCTCATCAGGCTGGTGCTTATCCCAGTTTCTGTGGTGTTAAGCGACTGAGAGTCACAGACTCCCCCCTGGATAGGACGCCAGTCTATCGCAGATAAAACCCCCAACACTAGGTTGGTACCCCTTTTACACCTGGGTGGGGTGAGAAAATAGCAGTAAAGTGCCTTTTCCAAGGGCACAACGCCATAGCCGAAAGCTGGGATCGAACCTGCAACCTTTAGATTACGAGTCCAACGCCCTAACCACTAGACTACAGCGGCGGCTCAACCACATAGGGATGTCTGTAAAATGCACATGAGTGCTTATTGCATTATCCTCAAAATAAAAGGAAAAAAAAAAAAAGTATATATATATATATATACACACACACACACTAAAGTATAAACACACGTTACATCAAGGTATCGAAAAAAACACTAGTGTTGGCATATATTACTGACGGCGGTCTGGAAGCAGGCGAAGAGGTTGACGAGGAAGGGGTGCCTCATGGTGTTGATCACCTCGAAGATGCGCTTCTCCGACATCAGACTCTCCACCTCGTCCCGCGCGATGATGTCCCCTTTCTTCAGCGCCTTGATGGCAAAGTATTCGTTGGTCTTGCGGTACTGCGTCAACAACACCTGGCGGGACAGGGAAGATGAGGTTTGGTCAGCTTACCTTACAGTTTTGCTGAAGGTAAGAGAGAGAGAGAGAGAGAGGGGAGAGAGAGAGAGAGAGAG
Organism: Stramonita haemastoma; assembly: GCA_030674155.1. Lineage (NCBI taxonomy): Eukaryota > Metazoa > Mollusca > Gastropoda > Neogastropoda > Muricidae > Stramonita > Stramonita haemastoma. Next base: position 5,730,276 of record CM060341.1, read on the forward strand.
AGAGAGAGAGAGAGAGAGAGAGAGATGAGAGAGAGAGAGAAGAGAGAGAGAGAGAGAGAGAGAGAGAGAGAGAGAGAAGAGACAGAGACAGAGACAGACAGACAGACAGACAGACACAGACAGAGAGAGATAGAGAGAGAGGGAGAGAGAAGAGAGAAAGAGCAAGCCTATCTCATCTTTAACACCAACAGACCAAAATCTATGGCACACCACAAAGGGTAACAAGAAAATATCTATCCAGAAAACTTGAAAAAAAAATATAAACACATCAATAAACCCTCTAACCTCTGTGAAATAGTACAGATAAAGTATGCACAATTAATATGCTGACAGCACAAAAGCATGCCTTGATGGCAAAGTATTCGTTGGTCTTGCGGTACTGCGTTAACAACACCTGGGGGAACAGGGGAAGACGAGGTTCAGTCAGCTTCTTAGCTTCAGTGTAACTGTAGTTTACAATTCTTTTTTCTTTAATAGATAGATGTATGTATGTATTCGTTGGTCTTGCGGTACTGCGTCAACAACACCTGGGGGGACGGGGGAAGGTGAGGTTCGGTTAACTTCTTAGCTTTAGTAAGGACAGTCAGCGTTGGAGATGTTCGTTCTCCAAAGGCCAACTAGGGTAACAAGAAAATATCTATGATCTAGAAAACTTGGTAAAACTATAAACACATCAACAAACCCTAAGCTCTGGGAATAGTACTGATAAAGTATACTGTCTCTGTTACTACCACACCATAGCAATAGTTGGCTTTTTTGGTTTTTACATAATTTCTCTTTTCAATCATAAACTAACTGAACAAAAGTAACTATTATTCATCTGACAGCATTCACAAAAAACCCAAAACAGGACACTTTTTTTTCTCTGAAAATAAAGAAAAGCATCATCACTGTTCTTAAAAACAAACAGGACATACTACATTTGGGACATTTCAAATAATGGAAAAGTTTTCCCACACATCAAAAATTGATACACAGCTCATAGCAAAAACAACCATCACTGACCTTTCCGAAGTGACCTCTACCCAGCACACTGATTGGTCGGAAATCATCCATTGAACATGGCTGGCCTGTGAACCTGAAAAACACACACACATACGAAGAACTGATTATACATTTTCTGTACCATTAAAAAGTTAAAGTTAAAGTCTGTCCCGAGCCTAAGGCTCATCAGGCCGGTGCTTATCCCGGTTTCTGTGGCGTTAAGCGACTGAGAGTCATAGACTCCCCCCTGGATAGGACGCCAGTCTATCGCAGGGTTCACCCCCAACACAAGGTTGGTACCCCTTTTACACCTGGGTGGGGTGAGAAAATAGCCGTAAAGTGCCTTTTCCAAGGGCACAACGCCATAGCCGAAAGCTGGGATCGAACCCGCAACCTTTAGATTACGAGTCCAACGCCCTAACCACTAGGCTACAGCGGCGGCTTTCTGTACCATTATCAAACATAAAAGACTGCAATACAATTTCAGGGTCACAAGCCTTGCTAATATTTTTCTGGTGAAACTAAACCCCTCAACCCTCCCAAGTTCAATGTACTCCAATAGCATGAAAATAGTTCAGAAATTATCTCTAGTTTATGATTGGAAAATGTGTTTTAAAAACACCCCACTGTTCATCCTGACCTTCTATTATGATGCAAAATTTGTCAATTTCTTCTCATTATATTACTTCCTAATGTCTTGCATTTTAATTTGTACAAACTTTTCATGGAACTTTTCGATTTTCGATCTGTTTTTTTTCCCCATTGAATTTCTTTTTTCTTTTACTGCATACTGATAACATGTTAACAATTAAAATCTGATTTCTGGTGACATGCGATTCATTATGTAGTGGAGGTCCACATATACACAAAAGACGTTCTACACAAGACAAACCACCACACAGACCAGCTGTTTCCATATTTCTCTGATAAACTAACCCATGCTAACTGATCCTTACAAACACACATGTCTTATAGATCTGTCTACATGCAAACATATGTGTAACTCCCCCTCCCCACTTTCAATTTCTGTTATGAGATAGTTAAGTATTTGGAATCGCGCTAGTTACCACACCATTAGGAGTTTTCTTCCCACATTTGAAGAATTTTCAGACAGGAGAAAAGAAGGAAGGTAGCAGGATGGATAA
>CM060341.1:5737404-5759904 GCA_030674155.1 Stramonita haemastoma
CCACGTGGCCACGTTGATGTTCATCTGGTTCGGGCGTAAAAAGTTCTTGCCTGCCCACACACAGCAATGTGTTAGTAATGATAATAAATAATAATGATAATAATGGCGTAAAAAGTTCTTGCCTGTCACACACAACAATGTGTTAGTAATTATAATAAATAATAATGATAATAATGGCGTAAAAAGTTCTTGCCTGTCACACACAACAATGTGTTAGTAATGATGATAATAATAATAATGATAATAATAATGGCATAAAAAGTTCTTGCCTGTCACACACAACAATGTGTTAGTAATGATAATAAATAATAATAATAATAATGACGTAAAAAGTTCTTGCTTGTCACACACACAATGTGTTAGTAATGATAATAAATAATAATAATAATAATGGCGTAAAAAGTTCTTGCCTGTCACACACAACAATGTGTTAATAATGATAATAAATAATAATGGCGTAAAAAGTTCTTGCCTGCCCACACACAGCAATGTGTTAGTAATGATAATAAATAATAATGATAATAATGGCGTAAAAAGTTCTTGCCTGTCACACACAACAATGTGTTAGTAATTATAATAAATAATAATGATAATAATGGCGTAAAAAGTTCTTGCCTGTCACACACAACAATGTGTTAGTAATGATGATAATAATAATAATAATAATGATAATAATAATGGCATAAAAAGTTCTTGCCTGTCACACACAACAATGTGTTAGTAATGATAATAAATAATAATAATAATAATGACGTAAAAAGTTCTTGCTTGTCACACACACAATGTGTTAGTAATGATAATAAATAATAATAATAATAATGGCGTAAAAAGTTCTTGCCTGTCACACACAGCAATGTGTTAGTAATGGTAATAAATAATGATAATATATGGAACTTATATAGCGTTCAATCTTGTAAAGCAAACAATTTGAAGCGCTTGCATTCAAATCCAGTCACAAGCATGCAACCATTTACAAATAGAATTAACAAATTTTATATTTACGCAAATGCAAACAAACAATCACACACGTACGCACACGCACACACACCACACACACACAGACACACACACACACAGACACACACACACAGACACAGACAGACACAGACAGACACACACACACAGACACACACACACACCTCACCCATACATGATGCTGCTGCCACTACTTTATTTTTTTAACAGCTTAAACTTATTTGGTATAAAACCAATGTCTTATTAAAAAATTAAAAAGATAAAGAGACTGAGGACAAAAAAATAAATGTATAATATACAAAGCAAGATTGATTTTAAAAAAAAAGAAAGAAAGAAAGAAAAAGAGCACATTTTGTATACTGACAGTGTTATCACAGTAATAACTGGACAAAAAGATAGAAAAAGAAGATTGATTTTTTTTCTTGTTTTTGCTTCAGGTGCTTTTACCTGTGGGTAATTCCTTCAAGACATGGATAAAAACACCCAACTTAAGTATATAGCAAATCAGTGAGAAAAAAAAGGGAGATTATCAAATGTATGTAAAGATGCGTGTACTGTTCAAAACTGGAGATTAAATTACAAAATAGTTGCACACACAAAAAAGTACAAACACAACAAAGACTTTAATTTCAACATCTGGCAGCAATACACAAGGACAACGACAACACAAAACATACAGAACACAAAATATACAGAACACAAAACATACAGAAAACAAAACATACAGAACACAAAACATACAGAACACAAAACATACAGAACACAAAACATACAGAACACAAAACATACAGAACACAAAACATACAGAACACAAAACATACAGAACACTAAACATACAGAACACAAAACATACAGAACACAAAACAAAACAACACAAAACAAAACACACAGAAAACAAAACATACAGAAAATACAGAACACAAAACATAACAACACATACAGAACACAACACATACAGAACACAAAACACACAGAACACAAAACATAACAACACATACAGAACACAAAACATAACAACACATACAGAACACAAAACATACAGAACACAAAACATACAAAACACAATACATACAGAAAACAAAACAAAACAACAGAAAACAAAACATACAGAACACAAAACATACAGAAAAACAATCACAATGAATGACTTTCTCCCTTAACGTTCATTCTTCCAAAATCAACAACAAACAAACAAGACATATACAACGACTTCCCCCCTACATGGTTTCAACCAAAAAAATTATGAGTTCAGAACAACGAAGAACCAATACACGAAATGCAAACAATAACAAAGCAACGCTTATGTAAGTACCCTTCCCCTACAGTCATGATCTGTCTAAAAAAAACAAACCCAAAAGTAACAAAAACAACAACAACAACAAAAATCTCTTGTCTGTCTGTCTCATCCTCCCTACCTCCTTCCATTATCCTCGATATAAAAGAATAAATAAAATAAAAAATAAATAAATAAAATAAATACCCACCTTTGTGTTTGGGGAAGATTTTTCTCTGTCGCTGCAGCTTCGGTTTGCGTGATAACGTGGGGTTCAAAAAGGTGATCTGAAAACACACACACACAGCCACCTGATTAAAACACACTAACACTGATAGAAACAACAAGGTAAAATTGACAGGTTGTGAGGAGGGGGGGTAGGAATGGAGGGGGGGGGGGGTAGGGAGAAGAGAGAAAAGGACTGGGAGAGAAGAGAGAGAGAGAGGGAAGAGGGGAAGAGGGGGAGAGGTAGAGGAAATTTTTCCCCCTAGAAAAAAGTTTGTTCCAAGGGAAATAAACCAAACCTCTGGCATTTTACACACACACACACACACACACACACACACACACACACACACACACACACACACCACACACACACACCACACACACCACCCACCCACCCACCCACCCACCCACCCACACACACACACACACACACACACACACACACACACACTCCATGTACATCTAATTCTTGATGAATGCCAAATATCCTCATCCAAAAAATTTTTTTCTGCAGAATTTCTCAACTGTTGACATGAATCTGTTATTGAAAACAGAAAATAGATAGACAATGCCTCAAATCAATACTATTTAATCACAAACTGCTAGCATTCTCTAAAGGCTTCCTGGTGTTTCATGCTCCTATGAACCATGCTAAGCTTAGCTGGGATTGTCCTCTCTTTTCCAGGTCTAACAGGAAGTGTCTAGATCCCTACGCCTCGCTTCATTATTACAACTCTCTAAACATTCATCAAGTTTTATACAAACTAAAAATACTTTTTATAAACCCAACAAAATATCAACAACAAAAAACTAACATTCCAGATTTTTGTTTGACTTTAAAACAAATTAAACATTTTGGCACTATTTTCTTTTGTGGATCACTTCAAAAGAGTGTGCGCTTTGGTCAAAGGTGTCGTCTTTTTTACTAGTGACTCCATAAAATTTTGTACCCTTTCCCAGGCAATATTTTTGGCTGGGTTACAAATACACTAAACGAAACAAGAACCAAAACACAACTATTACCCCCCACCCTCTATATCCCTGTTCTCTTCAAAACACACACACAATGCACAACAGATGATAGATTTACAAAACTGCATACACAGGGGGACTGGATGTAAAAAACAACACATGAGTGCTTTTTCCATTATCCTCAATATAAAAGCATAAAATGAATGAAACAAAATAATCTCCCCCCCCCCCCTTATCTCTAAAATCCCCCTCCCCCCCAACCTTAATCCCTGTTCTTTCCAAAACACACACACACACACACACACACACAACACACCATCTCACTTCTCTAACCCCCCCACAATCTCTGTTTTCTCCACAAAAATCACACACACACACTGCACCATTTCTCTAAAATCCCCACCCCCAACAAATCCATGTTCTCTCCTAAACAACCCCCCCCCAAATGCCCCAAACCCTCTCCCTCCAATCATCATCAGCATCACAGCATGTGCTGCCTGCCTATCTACGTCAGTGACTGACTGACCTCAGCGAAGAGGATTCCCTGTGGCTCCATGTGGATGGTGATGCCGTGACGCTGGTTGTCCACACACACACAATACACCACCAACCCACCACTCTAACCCCCCCCCCCCCCCCTCCCTCTCCCTCCCATCATCCTCAGCGTGTGCTATCTGTCTATCTACGTCAGTGACTGACCTCAGCGAAGAGGATGCCCTGTGGCTCCATGTGGATGGTGATGCCGTGACGCTGGTTGTCCAGACACACAATACACCACCAACCCCACTCCTCTAACTCCCCCCCCCCCCCCCTTCTTCCTATCATCATCATCAGTGACTGACCTCAGCGAAGAGGATGCCCTGTGGCTCCATGTGGATGGTGATGCCGTGGCGCTGGTTGTCCAGAAAGTCCTCCAGCCGCAGGAACTTGGTGGCGCACATCTGCCGCCAGTCACGCCAGTACACAGACACCTCCAGTTCCCGCGACTGCACACATCATCACCATCACCATCGTTACCTTAACCTTTGTTAACACATAACAATAATAAGAGGACTGTTAGGAGCGCACATCTGCCGCCAGTCACGCCAGTACACAGACACCTCCAGTTCCCGTGACTGCACACACCACCATCAGCATCATCGTTACCATCATCATTGTTTACCTTTTCAACTTCGTTTGTTAGCATGACAGGTAAAGTACACCGGCACCTCCAGCGACTGGGCACATCAGCATTGTTACCTTTCAACTTCGTTTGTTAGCATGACAGGTAAAGGTAAAGTACACTGACACCTCCAGTTCCCGTGACTGCACACATCATCATCACCGTTACCTTTCTGAGAGTTTCAACTTCGTTTGTTAGCATGTACAATAAACTTTGTTTGTTAGTATATAACAATAATAAGAGGACTGTTAGGGGCACACATCTGCCTCCAGTCTCGCCAGTGCACTGACACCTCCAGTCCCCGTGACTCCACACACCATCATCACCATCATCATTACTGTTACCTTTCATCTTCGTTTGTTAGCAATTCACAGTCTCATTCAAAAGACCAGCATCCACACCACCACTACTCACAGTTCACTAGACAGGGGAAAAATACAGTTCAGCCAGGGATTGAACCAACTTTCTCTTACACTTTAGGTGGGTGCATTACCCATAAGACCACTGACCCACCCCATTATCTACAAGACCACCAACCCACCCCATTATCTACAAGACCACCAACCCACCCCATTATCTACAAGACCACCAACCCACCCCATTATCTACAAGACCACCAACCCACCCCATTATCTACAAGACCACCAACCCACCCCATTATCTACAAGACCACCAACCCACCCCATTATCTACAAGACCACCAACCCACCCCATTATCTACAAGACCACCACCCCACCCCATTATCTACAAGACCACCAACCCACCCCATTATCTACAAGACCAACGACCCACCCCATTACCCACAAGAAAAAAACAAACAAACCCAAGTACACTGCTTATTCACTGTACCACCTGGAAATAAAAGTTTTGACTTTAACAAGACCACCGACCCACACCATTACCCATATGAAAAACAACAACCCAACAACAACCCGATTACACTGCTTACTCACTGTACCACCTGGAAATAATAAAAACTTTGACTTTGACAAGACCACCACCGACCCACACCACACCAAAAGCAGACAACAGATGTGGATGGTTGAAAAAAAAAAAGAGCAAAAAAAAAGAAAAGAAAAGAGAAAAGAAGAAGAAGAAGAAGAAGAAGAAGAAGAAGAAGAAGAGAAGAAAAAGAAGAATTGCAAAGAAGAAGAAAAAGAATTGTGAAGAAGAAAAAAAAGAAGAATTGTGAAGAAGAAGAAGAAAAAGAATTGTGAAGAAGAAGACAGAGAAGAAGGAGGAGGAGGAGGAGGAGGAGAAGAAGAGTGGTGTACATACCCTGTCGAGGTCGATGGAGCTGCGGTGGTCCCAGCACTGCTGGCTGTTGGGCTTCCAGGAGGTTTGAACCACCTGCTGGTTGTCCAGACGTAGCACCGCCATCACCTCGTCTGTCAACACACACCAACACCCTGACCGCAACCACCCTCAGTACCCGCGATCTGTTTCTACCCAGTTTTTAAAATTATTTAAAAATTTTTTTTTTTTTTAAATCTTTTGTTTACATCTATTTGGGGACAGGATAGCTCAGTGGTCAGAGCACTCGCTTTCCCTCAGCCAAGTTAAGCAGCGTCAAGCATGATTACCAGTTGGATGGGTGACCGTTTGTGCGCCTTTGATACAGTACAGTCCCCCCAGTTCACCCAGCTGTAAATGGGTACCTGCCCTCTTTAGGGTCATGGAAGGTAAAGCAGTGAGGGAGAGGAGATGGGCGCCGCCCTCAATGTACTGCCCCTAGAGAAGCTGAGGTCTCTGATGCCTTGCTTCCCTACGACAACACAGGTTATGGGACACCTTTACCTTTAAAAAAAAAAAAATTCCCCACTATGCAAGACAAGCTTTTTATACAGAGTGGAACATATTAAAATTTTTTTTTAAAGCCTTTTCTTTTCTTTACAGAATGAAATAAACTATTTCACAGTGCTTTCTTTCTACCCAGAAAGAAACATACCTCTGTCGAATACTTTTTCTTACTTTAGAAAAAAATCCTTTAAAGACTGGTATATGCCTCTTTCCTGCTTTTGATTATTATTTTTTTTTGTTCGCTTTTTCTTTTCAATACAGGATGAAATGTGTCTTACACTGTAATTTTTTTCCATACAACTTGTCTTTTAATGACTTCTTCCCCCTCTAAATAATCATCTTTTTTTTAATGCCCCCACACTATGCAAGACAAGCTTTTTATACAGAGTGGAACATATTAAACAAAAAAAATTGTTAAAAACCTTTTTCTTTTAATTAAAAAAAAAAGAAGAAAAAAAGAACACAACACTTCAGCCAGCACGCCACCTACTAGACAGTTCGTCCTTGACATTGTACACATTCTTGCTCCCGCGGCGCAGCAGACTGCGGCTCTCTCCAGGGGAGGACATCCACAATTGCATGTTGTCCTTCCGCCTCGTCGGGATGTCTTCTAATAACCCCTGAACTCCCACCAATCTGGAAAAGCAAGGAACGATTTTATCGTCAGAAGAAAGTGTCTCGTTCTGTTCTTTTGTGGAGCACACTCATTAAAATTAAAATAAAATTAAAAAAATTATAGGGTGGGTGAGAGAAAGTGGATGGGTGCAAAATGAAAGGGTTTAAATATGACACCCAAACCTTTATGATCAATGGTTTTAAATTTTTAGGCAGTGAACAGACATACATATGTGAGTTTGTGTGCGTGTGTGTGTGTTGGTTGTGTGTGTGTGTGTGTGTGTGTGTGTGTGTGTGTGTGTGTGCTGCGTGCGTGCTGCGTGGTGCGTGCGTGCGTGGTGCGTGCGTGTGAGTGTTGTGTGTGTGTGTGTGTTGTAAAGCACAGTCAACCCTAACCCATTCTGGAAAGCAGAAACAACTCCTTCTATTTGGAAACAACATCCATCCCATTGTGGGAAGAGAACCCCCCATCCTGTTCCAGAAATTAAAAAAAAAAAAAAAAACAAACGAAACTAACTCCAACCCCCCCCCCCCCCCCGAGACAGAACCCAACCAAACACTCCTACATCAAATCCTCCTGCTCACCTCTTCCCCCCCCCCCCCCCCCACCACTACCCCCCTCCCCTCCTCCACCCACCACCTCTCTCACCTGACTTCCAACTTGCCAGTCACGGCGGCAGCCTTGCTAAAAGTGTTGGCATTGCGCGACGCGGCGGCCAGCCCCCCCGAGTGTCTGTGGTGGTGGTGTGAGGGGAGGGAGGTGGAGGTGTAGGTGGTGTTGAGGAGCTCGTCCAGCTCCGCCCTCAGCACGGCGACCTTGGGGGCACACACGGGGTCAGGCTCCAGCTCCAACAGCCGCTTCTCCAGCGACATGCGGATCAGCTCCATCTTCTGGCTGGACTCACTCAGGTTAGACTGCGCCTGGGGGGAGAGAGAGAGAGAGGGAGGGGGGGTGAGTGAGGTTGGTGATGATGGTGATGATGGTGACAGTCATTATGTTGACAGTGATGATGGAAGGTGATGTCACAGGAATGGTGGTTGTGGTGGTGACAGTGATGTTGGTGATGACAGTGACAGTGACGATGTTGGTGACAAAGATGATGACAATGGTGATGTTGGTGATGCTGATGTGGCTAATGATGGTGACAGTGATGACAATGATGATGATAGAGATAATGGTGGTGAGAGATAATGATGGTGACAGTGATGATGGTGATGCTTCTCCAGGGACATGCGGATCAGCTCCATCTTCTGGCTGGACTCACTCAGGTTTGACTGGGCCTGGGGGGAGAGATTGGGAGAGGTGATGATATTGATATTGATGCTGATGTGGTGATGATGGTGACAGTGATGTTGCTGATAGTGATGATGATAGTGGTGATGGTGGTGATGATAGTGATATGTTAGAGACAGTGATGTTGGTGATGTTGGTGACAGTGATGATGGTGATGCTTCTCCAGAGACATGCGAATCAGCTCCATCTTCTGGCTCAACTCACTCAGGTTAGACTGGGCCTGGGGGGGGGGGGGGGGGGGGGGGGGGATAGAAGAGGGGGGTGGTGGGTGGAGGGGGGGGGTGAGGTTGGTGGTGAGTGTGGTGGTGGTGATAATGATGATGGTGACATGATATATTAGTGACAGTGTGATGATGATGGTGACAGTGATGTGAATGGTGATGTCACAGCGATGGTGGTGATGATGGTGGTGACAGTGATGATAATGATGACAGTGATGATGGTGACTTTTGGTGACAGTGATGATGGTGGTGAGTGATAGTGGTGGTGACAGTGACGACGATGGTGATGACGACGACGGTGATGATTACAGTGATGATGGTGACAGTGATGATGGTGGTGAGTGATAGTGGTGGTGACAGTGACGACGATGGTGATGACGACGACGGTGATGATTACAGTGATGATGGTGACAGTGATGATGGTGACATTCCACATGCTGTGGTTTGCTTGCTCTTAACTTCAGTTGTTTTTTTTGTATTAAAAAACAAAAAGTAGATGTGGCTTATATTTGTAACCCATCTGATGAATTACTTCCTTCTTTTTTAATACTTCAGTTCTAAACAACAATAACAACAGATTAACACTGATTACAGCTTAGATGATAGCCAAAAATAAACCCCAAACAAAAAAAAAAACCCACAAAAAAAAAAGAAAGAAAAAAAGAGGAAAAATCCCTCACCTCCCTCAACGCCTTCTTGTCCTCTATCTTGGAGTTCTGTAACGTGCGTATGACGTTTTTAGAGCCCTCGGCGACGGCAGATTCGATCTTGAGGTGATGCCTCAGTCTTCAATCCTCAGTTCTAGAGACTGACAGAATTTCACAGCGACTTCCTTTTGGGGGACAAAAGACAACGACACAACACCGTCAGGAGCATGCAGACACCGACACACTGACACACATGCACAGAGGCAAAGCGACTCATCAAAAGCAATACGCCATCACAACACATAGACATCTCCTACCCCCCCTCCCCCAAAAATCAAAGCAAATGTGATGCTACACACAAGGAGTCCATTGCACCAGAGGTCAAATTTTAGTTATTGGCATGTTATTAATTTGCAATAAAATTGCTATACCATTCAAAATGCTGATTGAAAATCAAACAATTCTATCAAAAGTTATTACAAATTGAAATGAAGACTGCAGAAAATGACAAAATGAGAAATGGACAAGTTTAGCATCATAGTATGTGGTCAGAATAAGGACTTGGCTATTTTCAAAACATGTTTAAAGACAAAAGGAAACAAAAATTATGCTTGATATTTCACTAGAAGGTAGAATAGTGCTATAGTTTTATAATCCATCAAAATCTCAAAATCGACAACCTCACCCCCACCTGCCTTTAATGGCTCCTAGCGGAAAAGTGGGTAATGTGCAAGCGATCATTTTGTGGTGGAGCGTCACAAATAAAACAAAAAAAACAGGGGTGAATCCACACAGTCAGGGGCATGCAGACACCACCCCATGACTGACATACAGAAGGCAGAGCCACTCACACATCAAAGCAATATCCAATCACAACACAAAGACACCCCCCTCACCCCCCAAAACAAATCAAATATACAAATAAGCGGGGATGAATCAACTCATGTTCCATGTCTGTAGCCCATCTACCAAGGCTCATCCAGGAGCCGAAACTCTCGAGTCAGGTCAGGCCAAAGGCATGGTTTCTTACTCAGAAATGCTTAATATGCTGTCATTATTTTTTTTTATTATAAAAAAAAAAAAAAGAATTATTGATAAATCATTTTAAAATGATTGAGAAGTTGTAAGTGGTTACTGGCATTTGTTTTTTTTCACTACTTTTTCATCAATAAATGAGAAAAATCTTGTAACATAAAAGAGATTAAAATACAATTCACTAGCAATCCCCCCCTAACAAAAACCCACAAAAAAAAAACCCCCAAACAAACATAAAAAACAAAACAAAATATAAAACCAACAACAACAACAAAAAAGAAGAGAAACTGATCAGCAATCACTTGTGACACTTGAAGTCATGCTGACCATGCAGCCATATTAGTTACTAAAATCTCATCCGAGAATTAGAGCTCAGATTAAATTTTGAAACTATTCACAAATGAACACACAATATAAACAACAATCACTAACTTTTCACAAATGATCACACCAATATCAACAACAATCACTAACTATTCACAAAATATACAACCAATATCAACAACAATCATAACTATTCACAAATGAACACACAATATCAACAAACAATCATATATTCACAAATGACACACCAATATCAACAATCAATCACTAACTATTCACAAATGAACACACCAATATCAACAACAATCACTGACTATTCACAAATGATACACCAATATCAACAACAATCACTGACTATTCACAAATGAATCACACCAATATCAACAACAATCACTGAACTATTCACAAATGAACACACCAATATAACAACATTCACAACTATTCACAAATGATCACACCAATATCAACAACAATCACTGAACTATTCACAAATGACACACATATACCAACATTCCAACAATCACATTTACTAACACACCATATAATATAAATAAACAACCCAAAATCAACAACAATCATTAACCTATTTACAAATAACAACCCATGTAAAAAACAATCACTAACCATTCACAAATGACAACACACACATTATTAATCAATTACAATCACTAGCTTTTTTACATATTAACCACCAAATAAGCAACACTATTTTTTTGTTTCTGTCGTAACCAGCCATGAGGACACAGGCTGTATACACAGACAAATACGACGGTGGACTACTGACCAAAACAAAGCCCCCCCCCAATACAAAAAAAGTCCCCTAAACCTACCCCCCCCCCTCCAAGCCTTCTAAAAAACGAACAAAAAAATAAAAAAATCGAACAACAAAAAAAACCAAACCAACAAAAAACCCAACAACAACAACCAACAAACAGGAACCAATCACTGATTCATCTCTGAAGACCATTTAAGACACTCACAGCATGAAATAAGCCAAATATGTTAGAAATTTTAAAATCATATTTGATGAACATTGTAGAAGTAAGGTCACCCAAAATTTTGACTAAGGCTGCAAAAGCCTCTGCATTGCACTAAAGGATAATTTGGTCATAAAGGAAAACATTACTTTGGGGAAAACAAATCTTAAAGTTTCTTGAAATTTCTGAAAACTAAAAAAAAAATGTCCGTTTTCAATGGCTGAGCTAAGAAGTGAGGGAATATAAACCTGGCAATTGTCACACTGAGGAACAAAGACACAGAGATACACAAAGATGTCCTTTTTCTGTGACAATGCACTTTACAGAAAAAAATATAAATCAAACCTCAAAAAAAATTTAGGAAAAAAAAAAGCGACAATATACAGAGCCAGTGTTAGTGCACCCCTTGTGAGGATGAAGACACTGTTTGAACATGTGCATTGTTGCAATATTCACAAAATCCAACAAAACCGTTCATCGAACATGACAAGCTAACTCCTCTCCTTTCTCTCTCCTCTCTTCTCCCCCCTTTTATTTTTTATCTCCTCAGTCACATTTTGTAAACAGACTTTTCTGTTATACAATAATTTTGTTGTTGTTGCATCGGTTTGTTATGTTGTTGTGTTCCCTGAAATTAGTATTGCACCACCCTTTCAATGGGCAATTCCTTTTTTGATGAAATATTAATCATTTATTTGTTATCTCTTTCTCTGTTCTCTTTTCTCTCACCCTCTCTCTTCTCTCTCTCTCTCCCCCCCAAGGCCTCTCCGTCTGAGTCTTTTTTATTTTTCTCTCTCTCTCCTCTCTTCCTTATCTTCTATAGATAAATCAAACAATCATATCATCCTCTCCTCTTCCCTCCCCCCCTCCCCCCCCTCCCCCCTCTCTCACCTTGCTGATCAGAGGTGGGGGCGGAGGCTCCTGGTTGGCTTTGAGCATCTGCATGCGGATGATCTCGATCTTGGTTTTGGCGTCGCTCAGCATCTGCTGGGCCTCCGCCAGCAGCTTCTTGTCGCGTGATGACCCCGACCTGTACATGGCGATCATGTTCTCCGCCCCCTGCTTCACCTGTTGGGTCACACACACACCACACACACAGGTGAGGGTAAGATTGCCTCCTTAACCCTTTCAGTACGGTACCTGCTTCACACACAGCACAACATTAGGATAAATCTCCGCCCCCTGCTTCACTGTTGGGCCACACACAGCGCACACACACAGGTAGGGTAAGATTGCCTTCTTAACCCTTTCAGTACGGTACCTGCTTCACACACAGCACAACATTAGGATAAATCTCCGCCCCCTGCTTCACCTGTTGGGGCACACACACACACCACACACAGTGAGGGTAAGATTGCCTCCTTAACCCTTCAGTACGGTACCTGCTTCACACACAGCACAACATTAGGATAAATCTCCTGCGACGACCTGACTGTACATGGCAATCGTGTTCTCCACGCCTGCTTCACCTGTTGGGGCACACACAGCAGAACGTATCAGCCAGACCACTCAAGGCTGGTAGATGATGAAAGTCCTGGATCAACCACGAATCAAACTAGCAACTTCATCTTATCTAGACAGATGCTTTACTAGACACACGACCACTGTTCCACTACAACGCACAGAATGACCTTTCTTCGAAAATCTGAACCGATGATCATGCTCTCTCTCTCTCTTCTCTCTGTTTCACCATGTGAAATACAGATTTACATTATATATATTCAAACCAATCCTGTTTTCTCTCTCCTTTACCTGTGATATGCAAAACAAAACACTTCTCTTTCATTCATATTTTTCTCTCTCGGTTTCACCCGTGGCACACAGAAAAAATACACCGTTTCTTTGATTCCACGTCAATCCTATACTCTCTGTCCCTGTTTTACCTGCAGAACTAAGATACACCTTTCTCAATTGTATCAATCAAGCTTTCCAGTCTTGCTTTAACCAGTTGTCACTTGAGGTAGCCTCTCTTATCAATATTTTAACACAGTGACATAAAAAAAAAGTAAGCTAAGCCAGAAGTCGTTTATCTTTTAATATGATTTGTCCTTGGTCTGTGATTTCATATTAAAAAAAAAAAAAAAACTTTTTTTTTTATTTGACTTACTTTTTGCAGGTCATGGAAATAGGCCACTCAAATCCTTTCAGAAAAAAAACAGGTCAAGGAAAATTCAGGTGACTCAATCTTTGCCACCCCCCCCCAAAGTTTCAATGACATTTTCGTCAAGTTAATACAAATATGGAATTTCTCTGTTTTAGAAATAATAAAAGTATTTTGAATTTGAATGGTTTCATTTTTTTCTGTGCTTTTGCTTGTTTTTGTTTTGTATCAAAATACTGAAATGAAGAAAAAAAAAAAAGGATGCGAATTAAAGCAAACAGGACTTTTTTCCTTTCTTCTACTATGGCTTCCCTCTTCTGAAAAACTATATCAAGAAAAGAAAAAAGACACACCTCCAAAAACAACAACAACCCCCTCCCCCCCACCACACACACAAACTACCATCTAAAAAAGCAAAACAAAACAAAGCAAGGCACAGGGAGAGATGACAGACTGCAGCCCTTTACCTTGTTTTCTATAATAATAGAGAGACCAGCCCTTTACCTTGTTTTCTATGTCAATCTGTTTCTGTAGAGAGGCCAGCCCTTTACCTTGTTTTCTATAAAATAGAGAGGCCAGCCCTTTACCTTGTTTTCTATGTCAATCTGTTTCTGTAGAGAGGCCAGCCCTTTACCTTGTTTTCTATGTCAATCTGTTTCTGTAGAGAGGCCAGCCCTTTACCTTGTTTTCTATGTCAATCTGTTTCTGTAGAGAGACCAGCCCTTTACCTGTTTTCTATGTCAATCTGTTTCTGTAAGAGGCCAGCCTTTACCTTTTTTTCTATAATAATAGAGAGACCAGCCCTTTACCTTGTTTTCTATGTCAATCTGTTTCTGTAGAGAGGCCAGCCCTTTACCTTGTTTTCTATAATAATAGAGAGACCAGCCCTTTACCTTGTTTTCTATGTCAATCTGTTTCTGTAGAGAGGCCAGCCCTTTACCTTGTTTTCTATGTCAATCTGTTTCTGTAGAGAGGCCAGCCCTTAACCTTGTTTTCTATGTCAATCTGTTTCTGTAGAGAGGCCAGCCCTTTACCTTGTTTTCTATAATAATAGAGAGACCAGCCCTTTACCTGTTTTCTATGTCAATCTGTTTCTGTAGAGAGGCCAGCCCTTTACCTTGTTTTCTATGTCAATCTGTTTCTGTAGAGAGGCCAGCCCTTTACCTTGTTTTCTATAATAATAGAGAGGCCAGCCCTTTACCTTGTTTTCTATGTCAATCTGTTTCTGTAGAGAGGCCAGCCCTTTACCTTGTTTTCTATGTCAATCTGTTTCTGTAGAGAGGCCAGCCCTTAACCTTGTTTTCTATGTCAATTGTTTGTAGAGAGGCCAGCCCTTTACCTTGTTTTCTATGTCAATCTGTTTCTGTAGAGAGGCCAGCCCTTTACCTTGTTTTCTATGTCAATCTGTTTCTGTAGAGAGGCCAGTCTGGGATTGGTTCCACTGCCGTCCACACCATCCGCTTTCTCTGGTGACGTTACTCCTTCTGCACACATGCATGCACACATACATAACGCTCAATTACGACGATACATTTGTTGACACCACAGACTTTCACATGCCTGACTACATTATTTATAACATAGCACCCACAAACAAAATAAAATGGTACATGTACACGTACACACAAGTTCAAATTCTTGTATCAGTGCTAACATTAATAATCTGTTTTTGGATTCCAATGAATTTCTCATGTGGGAGTGCTGTCTCCACAGATGGAGGTGGTCTTTACCATTTTACAATAAAAGAACGATTCAAAAAGGGGTGTAACTTTTACAGACTTGAATGATCCCACCGTCTACCCCCACCTCTCCCCTATGATTTTTTTTTTTTTTTGGGGGGGGGGGGGGGTGTTGCTTTTTGGTTCAACTCTCAGAGGACGGCCGTGCCGCTATAGCAGATTTGCTGTTTGCAGATTTTTTGTGCGACGGCTGCATTGATATTATAACTTGTGCAGCTGAACATAACTTTGTGAGCCTGTCCAAGGTCGAATGCAGAGTGTTGCTGAGTGATTCCGTGTGTTCCAAACTCTTTGTTCACCGTTGCAGAGAGTAGCCCACACGGAGTAGTGACACTGAGTACAAAATTCAGAGTATTTTCTTCATGCTTGTCAAAGCTCAAATATTAAAGTGAGAGCTTCAATCTTTTGATACGTACTAATCCCAGCATGTCATTCAGAAAGTTCAGAAAAATTTCATTTCGTTACTTTCTCACCTGTGGCGAGGTCCTGTGCAGCAGCAGAGTTGGGGAGGAGGAGACAGGCGTTGAGATCTTGTCTACTTTCCTCCCCCATCCTTTTTAACCCCCCCCCCAAAAGTAAAATCGTCCAGACCCACGACCCTCTATCCCCCCCTCCCTGCCCCCCTCCCCCCCCCAAAAAAAAATCTCCAGATCCATGACCCTCTACCCCTCCCTATCCTCTTTACTCTCCTCCCCCCCCCCCTGCAACCCCCCGCCCCCATGCAACACAACACCCCCCTCCCACCCCCCTCCTTTCTCACCTGTGGCAGGTCCTGTGCAGCGGCGGAGTTGGGGAGGAGGAGGCAGGCGTTGAGGTCCTGCAGTTCCTGGTGCAGCTGCTGCAGCTTGCTGTTGGCTTTCTTCACGATGCTGCTGACGTTGGACAGAGACTTCTTGTCCGTCGACACCTCCCGCAGCTTCTCCGCCCCCTCCTTGATCTTCATCTCCTTGCGGATCTCCTTCCTTAGCACCTGTACAGACAGGGGGTGGGAAGTAACCAGGTGTGTTATTTTTTGATCTAATTATATTTCTTTACACTGTGTAGTGGGACAACTGTTATTATATTTTTCTATTACCTACACCTGTGTGGGTGTGGGACTACAACAAATGTTCTCACACTAGAAAGATTCCTGAAACACACTGAAGTTTTGACACACAATATATATATATTTTTTTTTTATCCCCCAATGCTTCTAGCCAACCTGACAATTAGGGTGAAATAAAATAAAAGGGCAGTGCCAAACCACTTTGATTCGCAGAAAAATCAGCTACGAACTGTGTCAAATACATCACTTCATCTACCAAAGTGGACAGACTACACAAACACAAAACATCCCTGTGCATAACACAGTATTTTCATTGTTAATCTCCTGAAGGCTATGTAGATTTGGCAATTTTAGGGTTTTTTTCTCATCCGTCTTCAGACACCAAAAATTTAAAGAATTCATAAAGTTGGCATATATGCAAACCCTTCAGTTGTTAAAAACCAAACAACAACAACAACAAAAAGCATGATAAGCAATCACCAACATTACCCGATAGACATTAGTGCCTATCCCACCTAGCATTTACTTTGGGTGTAGGTCTGTATCTAATCATCACAGCAAAACACAGAGCAGACAGGGAAAAATGAAAAAGAATATCAAGGCTTGCTTAAAAACAAGACAAAACAAAACAAAAACAAACAAAAAGGCGAGGTGAATGGACTTGGCAGATAAAAATAAATATAAATAAAAGGCAAGAAAAAGATGGACAACAGCAAAGAAAAGAACGGAAATAGGTCAATGAGGAAACTGCTCACAAAGAACCTCAAGAAAAGGGTGAAGGAGACATTATACTAAAAAAAACATACCCCCTCCACCCAAAAAACCCCAAACTATGGTAAGAATATTCAGCAATTTTTGCGGTTCAATAAAATACTTCTGATCTATCATGATGAAAACTCCTTCCTACTAGTTTTTGATGAATTTTTCTAAATGCATACATGTAAATATGCTTACAATCAAGGTCTAACAATCATCAGACCATAGATACTACTCACAGAAACTATGTCTACAAAGCTTATGATAATGACAGTGTCCAAGCATGTACTCTCAGCAAAAACTTCTATTGAATTTTAATTCTTTTTTTCCTTCAGTTATTGTTTGAGTATTTTCACTTTCAGTATAACAAATCAAATCCTTTCTCGCTTCACAGCTGAAAGCTATAAAATTCAAAGATCACATACTGTATGAAAATATGCTGATAATGTGATACTGATATGTTTAGCCTAACCCTCTACTACAACCATATTTGACCTGTCACTGTAACTATCCATTAATTTAAAGCTGACAAAATTCAAGGTCAAGCAGATCAATCAAAGTTAAAAACTAAATTTCATCACCAGCAAGTAATAGTTCTACCACGACATAGAATATTAAACGTAAAATTCCTTCAGGCAAAGAACGACTAGGGCTGTGAGAGGACATACAGTTTTGCTCAATCATTACAGTATATAAGATCTGTCTCAAAATATGTTTCAAAAGATGAACTGAAAGTTGGGACTTGTTCAACCGGGCGCACAGACAGACATTCTTTTCTATGTTCCTTCTTAGCATTCTTGTACTTGTTCTTTTCTTTCCTTCAAATGATGTTCTACTGGGTGGGTACCCCCCTTCTTTCTTTTAGTTTTACACACACACACACACACATCCTTAAGATAAGACTATAAACCAAGGCCCAATATGCGAATGCATGCAGAACAGCTTGTGTACACGTTAAAACCTGTTCTGCTTTTCGGAAAAGTAGGCCATCGTAAGCCAGTGGGAATGGACGACAAAACTGACAAATGTACATGTATACACAGGGACTTCATTAAAAAAGCACAGGGGTGCTTATTCTATTACCTTCAAAATAAAAGACAACCCCACACACACACACACACACACACACACACACACACACACACACACACACACACACACACACACAAGGTTCTTCTTTAGTCAGTCAACTGTCATTTGGCAAACTTGTGCAAGTGTGGAAAAGGAGGGGAGTTGGGGGTAGTAGGTAAATTGTCTTCAAACATACAGCCACATACTGCATTGAAGAAGACTTCAGCATTTTGATGAATGTGAACTTGTATTATACTAATTGCCCCCTTAACACAACAAGTGCATACACTATCCAGGCAGTGTGGGGACTGTGTAAGTGTGTACATTACCCCTTTGAGTTCTTCCAACACACAGTTCTTTAATCACAGTTAACTGTCATTTGGCAAACTTGCGCAAGTGTGGAAAAGGAGGGGGGGAGGGGGGGGGGGAGTAGGTAAATTGTCTTCAAACATACAGCCACATACTGCACAGAAGACTCAGCATTTTGATGAATGTGAACTTGTATCATACTAATTGCCCCCCTTAACACAACAAATGCATATGGTGAATGTCAACTTGTATATACTAACTGCCCCCCTGAACACAACAAATGCATATTGGTGAATGTCAACTTGTATTATACTAACTGGCCCCCCTGAACACAACAAATGCATACACATTACCCAGGCAGGGTGGGGACAGTGTAAGTGTGTACCGTACCTCTTTGAGTTCTTCCAGGCGGATCTGAATGTCAGCCTCTGAGAGATCAGGGTCCAGTCCAAACCGCTGGCCCACGTCATGGTACGAGTTCCGCATGGCACCTCCCTGTAACACAGAACATACAAACACACAGGTCAAAAAACATGTAAAGAAACATGTACACTATTGCTGCGGCTTGATGGAAAAAAGCAAATCGATGCTTATTCAATGTACCATCTGGAAATAAAAATTTGATTGAGTGATTGATTTTGGGACACAGCACACATAGAAAACACAGGTCATAGGAACAGCACATGTTCAAGAAACATAGTTACACTATCGCTGTGGGACACAGCACATAGAAACACACATGTCAAGAAACATGTAAAAACATCACTGTGTGGAAGCACAATTCCATCGAAAAAAAAGGTAAGACTGACATTTGTTATCACTGTTTTAAATCAATATATGTTTGTGCAGACACTCAAAATGACATTAGTGACAGCGGGACCAACTGAGGTTGGTTTGCATCAAAAGGGGATCTGCCTGCTCCCCCCCCCCCCCTTCCAACTCAACGAAACATTATCATGAAATGCACAATTCCTGAGGTTCAGTTAAGATTCAATATGTTGCATTGCCAGCACAATTCTGAGGTTCAGTTAAGATTCAATATGTTGCTCATTGCCAGCATTCATGAGGTTCGTTAAGATTCAAGTTGCCATTCAGAATTCATGAGGTTCAGTAAGATTCTATGTTGTCATTCCAAATCATGAGGTCAGTAAGATCAATGTGTCATTGCCAGCAAATTCCTGAGTTCATTAAGTTCGTATGTTTCATTGCACATTATGAGGTTCGTTAAGATCGTGTTGTCATTAGAGGTAGTGGTCATTTGACAGAGAAGGAGATCATGAAGTTGTCTGCGGGATATGTTGTTTTTTGTTTTTTTTTGGGGGGGTCTCAAAGAGAGAACCAACTCAAAGCTCCAAGTGATTTGTGGGAGTGACCATTTTTCTCTCCCCTTATACACTGTTTATTTGATATTTCTTACTCTAAGTCTCTCTCTCTTTTTTGATTCCCAAACCCAAGCAAAATAGAGAAGTTTGCACACAATGTAATTTATACAAGCAGAGGATTACTGATGAACGTATGTTTACACACAACACTGCAGACACTGATCTACATGAGCATGCATGTTCACATAACACGCATTATACGCATGTCACTGCAAGTGCACACAAAGTGTGTGTGTGTGCGTGTGTCACCTCTCAAGAGGACCTGAAGACGAGGGTAGAGCAGAGCTGTAACCAGCGCGGCAGTGCACTGTAGCTGTAGCTGGGTCAGGAGTCAAGTGCCTACTTCAGGCCTTTCCCCCACACCGTAACTTCCTTTTCTCTTCTCATTGTTTGCAAGAGTGCAACACTTCACTTTTATTTTCTATACTGATATTTACCTCAAAAAACAAAAATGTGTGGTGATGTGTGTGTGTGTGTGTGTGTGTGTGTGGTGTGTTGTGTGTGTGTGTGTGTGTGTGTGTGTGTGTGTGTGTGTGTGTGTGTGTGTGTGTGTGTGTGTGTAGTGTATGTGTGTTGTTGTGTGTGGCAGTGTGTGTGTGCTCAGTGTGTGTGTGTGTGTGTGTGTGTGTGTGTGTGTGTGTGGTGTGTGTGTGTGTGTGTGTGTGCGTGAGTGCGTGTGCATGAGCACATGCATGTGTGCATGCACTCAAGTGTATGTGTACTACATTGGGCATGCCTGTGTGTGGGTTGGACACATGCAAGTGTGCATCTCAAGTTTGTCTGAGAGCTTGTCTCAGAGTGTATACACGAACGATACGCAAAAGATCTGACTGAGCAATCTAACTCACAACTGTCCTGACATATATATATCGAAATGCACCACTCACACACTGCAATGTAACCCAGTCAACAGGAAGCAAAATAAAGGTTCACATCTACCACTTCATTTTTAATCCACACTTGACACATGCTATCTATAGCCAAGTTGTTAAAACCATTAAGACTTCAATTGCACGGGTCCATAAAGTTGTTGATTCAAATCTCTGCAGTGTTTAGTGAATTAAGGGTGGGAAATTTATGCAATCTCTTAGATCAACTTTTAAGTGCAGACCTGCCATTTGCCTTCATTCTTTTGGGTCAGATGACAAAAATTCATGTTAAAGATCCCGTAATTCATTTCATGTCAGCATTTGGTGGGTTATGGAAACACAAACATACCCAGCACACATCCATGAAACTGGAGTGTATAGATCTATCTTCATGGTGGACAAAAATGGTCACGTGTGAATACACAACATCTGACCAATGGTGAACCTCCAAGCTCTAGCTAAGGAATACCCCCACCCCACCCACCCCTTTCCAAAAAAACCAACGAACCAACAAAAATTCACACTCATTTCTTATCCCTCTTTTCTTATTTCTCATAAAATTCAAGCTATTTTACAGTCCCTACTGACTGACCTCCCCCCACACACCTCCCCTAACGCACGCACGCACACGCACACGCAATACAACCTTGTTTCAATTCAAATCACAATTTGTTATCACTGTTTTCCTATTCTTCCAAAGATTTAGCTATCTTATGATCGCACTTCACAGTATCATGAGTATGCCATCCACAGAACACACACACATGCATATGCCTGATAGCACGCACGCACCACGCATGCTCTCACACACCACACTCACTCTCACACACACACACACACACACACACACACACACACACACACACACACACAAGTTAAACAACTCTAACAAATCACCAGTAATAACACACCACAAAATTTAACCTACTCTTTAATGAAAAGTCACAGATATAAACAATAGCTCCTTGGCAAAAACCATCTCATTATTGTTGTAAACTGTCAACCTCATTTTTATCTGGACATTATAATAACCCCAGCTGAACTTGCGCAAGAGAGAGAGAGAGAGAGAGAGAGAGAGAGAGGAGAGAGAGAGAGAGAGAGGAAGAGAGAGAGAGAGAGAGAGAGAGGGGGAGAGAGGAGGGGGAGAGAGAGAGAGAGAGAGAGAGAGAGAGAGAGAGAGAGAGAGAGAGAGAGAGGAGAGAGAGAGAGAGAAGAGAGAGAGAGAGAGAGAGAGAGAGAGAAGACAGACAGACAGACAGACAGACAGAAGACAGACAGACAGAGACAGAAACAAACAGAAACAGACAGAAACAGAGAGAGAGAGAGAGGGAGGGGGGGGGGGACCTACAGGCGTGAAACACACACAATCAAGGAAGGAAGCCTATTGAGTTTTGACTCTAGCTATCTTTTAATTTATGGCCTTCAGTTAAAAAGGTATTAGTACAGACTGGCAGGAATAACCAGGATGTGTGGATTCATATTGAATTGATCAATGCTGGAGAGAGAGAGAGAGAGAGAGAGAGAGAGAAGGGGAGAGAGAGAGAGAGGAGAGAGAGAGGAGAGCGAGAGAAGAGAGAGAGAGACAGAGACAGACGACAGAGAGAGAGAGACGAGAGGAGACGGAGAGAAGAGAGAGAGAGAGAGAGAGAGAGAGAGAGAGAGAGAGAGAGAGAGAGAGAGAGAGAGAAGAGAGAGAGAGAGAGA
>CM060341.1:5769904-5772404 GCA_030674155.1 Stramonita haemastoma
GTAAATTAATAGTATAATGGATTTTTTTTTTGTTGGGGTTCTTTTTTTCAAATGCTCTTGAAATCTCCGTCCTGCTGTTCCCACACTGCTAATTTCAATCTCCCCGCCACAGCCATACCCAGATTCATTCTGTCTCACCTCAGGGTCAAAGGCCCACCCCCTGTGAACCTCCAACCCCAAAGGCTTTGACACAAACTCACCACAGGCGCAGAAGTGCATGGGGGAACCAAATCTGAGGTCTCCATGAGACCAGAACAACCGGGCCACCGAATCAGAGGCAATTTTCTTTTTCATTGCATAATGATCAATGACAGTAAGAATGATATAATGCTGCTATGGAAGTGCATCCACTTTGAGACTACTTGACAGGGTTGTACTCTACACTTACTCAGTTACTGTTATAATATATCCCGGCATCAAGCAGGCCCGAGAGATACAGACACCTGCAGTGTTCATCACGACATCAGGTAATTACAGCAACACTCTCAAACTCACTTAGACTGTAAAGTGGATGAAGCTCAACTGTGTGGTCTTAGTCTTCCCATTGAGCCCACAGCACACTCACTCTGGGTAGGAGTCGGTCAGAGTCAGAAAAATCCCTATGAGTCGACTCTTCTGGGATTCAAACCCGCGACCATCCAGTCCGATATCCAAAGCGCTAACCCCTGCGCCATGGCGGCTGGTTTGTTTTTGTTACTTTGCATCACTATGTAAAACAATTTTCAACATACATGTATAAGGAAACAGGCATGCCTACAAGTATTGGAATTATAGACTCATCATTAACAGATCGAAGAGTAAAAGCAGACGACAGACAGCCCCATCATTAGGGGCAAAGCAGGCTATCAGCAAACATAAGTGGAACTCAATCCTCTTATCTCAAGCCCTCTAATATGACATCAATCAGCAGCACAATACGACATATTGCATGTTTATAACAGGAACACTTTGAACCAGCAGCTGCTGTATCGATCCATAAAATGACGTGTGGCTGTCAAACTAATGCCGGCCCACATGTGTATTTATATATATAGCAATATTTTTCAGATGAAAGTCATGGGGTGAGCATCAACGAATCTGACATGCCGATTGGTGGTTTTAAGCCATTAGACTAGAGTTACTCCTCTAACACAAAGAGTTCCTTGGTTTAAAATCAGTGTGCCTTACTTTTTAGTCTTCTTGTTATTGGGAGAGAGAGAAGGAAATAATTACAAGAAAAGGGTTTTAAAAGAAGAGGAAAAGAAAAAGAAAGCCTAAGTTTATTGAATTATTTTTACTTCTCTGACCAAGAAAATCTAGGGGAAAAAAAAAGTATTCTGATGCATGATGTATACATTTAGTATCTGAGCCATAATAAACTACAGTCAAAATGCTGCAGGGCACAGACACAATACATGTATGTACGTTCAAAGCTGCTGAAGGTCGGAAACACTCACTATATAACATGGATAGAGAATCTGTGAAACTCAACACTAAAATCCTTCATGCCACCATCTTCCTCTTCCCCAACCCCCATCCCCCTCACAGCCCCACCTAGCAATACTATGTACACACAACACACATATGCACACACACACAGTCACACACACACACACAACACACACACACACACACACACACACACCATCAACTCAAAATAAACCATACACACAACAATACAACAAATAACAAGCGGGTAAAAAAGAGTAAGGAAGCACGTCATGAATTGATCCAAAATGCATCCAGATCCCTTGGCACTCTTTTTTCTTTTCAGAGGTGAAACCTGCTTGCT
The DNA here is from genome assembly GCA_030674155.1 of Stramonita haemastoma. Lineage (NCBI taxonomy): Eukaryota > Metazoa > Mollusca > Gastropoda > Neogastropoda > Muricidae > Stramonita > Stramonita haemastoma. The sequence continues at coordinate 5,771,676 of CM060341.1, forward strand.
GTGTTGACACGTCGTGTGTGTGTGTGTGACGGCATTCATCATCAAAACATCCACAGAAAGGTGTGGCTCTTGTGATAACTGCTGCTATCACCTGTGCTGTGCTGTGATGTCTGTCTGCTGTCAGGGCTGGGGAAACAGGATTGCACGAGGCAAACCACCATGCTGATAACTGATAAGTCTATCTGACTGAATGATGATGACACATGAGCTGTCACAGTGTCAGACTTTGTTTGGTTGGTTTTTTTAAAGTAAGGGTAATGACTAATAATGCAACGTGAAGCAGCAATGCCTTGTCTTTTTCTTGTTTAGAAGTAGTAGAACTGCACAAATTTGGAAGTGATGGATTTTTTGCTGCCTGCTCTAGTTGTAGAGAAAGATCTCTGGTTTCTTTGGTTGGTTGGTTGTGTTTAACACAATGGAGTTTCAAGAATTATCAAGGTCCAAGTGACAACCGAGATGGAAAAAAAAAACACAACAACTGAGAACTATAGTGTATCTAACCAGCACTGACAATACTCAAACAACACAAAAGTCTAACTAAGTCACCTACATCATTTATCATGTTAAACATTATGCAACCTTCTTTGACGCTTTGTTTCCTTGTTTACCTGTCTAAGATCTGAGGGGCCTAAAAACAAACTGGCTGTAATTTTTTTTCAAAAAAAAAAAGATTTTTCTATGTCTACTTCATCCCAGCTTACACATTTTATAATCTGACTTACTCCAGGG
>CM060341.1:5782404-5792404 GCA_030674155.1 Stramonita haemastoma
GTCTTCATCATGTCTGAACTGAATATTGTTGTTTGGTTCTTCCTTACCACGAATCCAGGAAGATGGTATAGATCTATCTGTAAGAGTAACACACCTCTGACATTTATTTAAATATAAATTATACAGCTGAAGACACTGATTTTCTCATTTATTCAGGGAAAAGAAGTGTACACTATGAGACTGTACTGTCTCAAAAATGATCTTGAACTTTATACAGTGGTCTCAAAAATAACCTTCAACTTTACAGGCTACCCTTTGCCCAGTAAAAATGTATGATTGTGGGAGAAAGAGATGGGCAGGCATGAAATGGGATGGGATGAAAAAAAAAAAAAAAAAGTGCAAAGAGCAGCAGTGAGAAAGATTTGACCAACAAACACGAAGACAGACAACGACACACAAGACATCGAATGTGAACAGGCGAGACAGAGGAAAAACGAGAAAGACACAGACACGAACGAAGAAAGAGAGAGACAGAGAATTTCCACAGCACAAAGCAGCTGACTAATGATGCTGTCTGCTGTTTACCTCCCACTCGTCAAAGTCGTCGTCCCTCTGCATACACTCAAACATGGCTGAGGGTGAGGGTCCAGAGGTCTACTCCAAAGGGCACAAAAGACACACTCCTGTGTCCAGCCAAATCCACACACACTGGCCAGTGAAATCACTCCACACGCACTGACCACATCACTGTTTTACACTCAGTTCCAAGTGCTGTCAATTCTCAGGGCTACAATCTGCTTAACACTTAATTCTTTGAGTTCTGTTGTTGTCCTCTCCCTTTCTGGAACGGAATGTTCAGCTGTTTAACTGTGGTAGAAACTGTGTGCTTACCATTCTAAAACTAGTACAGTAGTAAGCACCCCAATACTTTCTAAACCCCCTTTTTACAAAGGTCTTTAAAAGATGATAAGTCAACTCTAAATTTCCTGTACAGTTCAACATAATTATTTTCTCTTGCAAAACCTTTTTCCTTCGCAGTATACCTATTTCACAGAAATGACCTTTACCTCATCTAAAAAGTACAACATGAACACTAAACAGCTTCAGCTCTTATTGCAATAAGGAAGGCAAACGAATCCTTTCACACCATCAAAAAACTGACAAATGCTTGATCAGTAACACGTACAATATTTCAAAAATGTCTTGGCAATATAAAGAAAGTATGTGTTACACTGGACTGCTATCTCTCAGAAATGCACACAGTGACAAACACAGCACAGTTTTACATCCCGTACAATAAAAATTCCCAACACTCTGAACACAGAAGACCACTTCTTCACTAAGCCAAGGATGTGTTTACTTTCTCTTACGCGCTTTGCTTCCACATCAACAACATAGATCTGACAAAACAAACGTGCAGAACACCCCTCACTCCTTGTCCCCTGTATTATAGTCAACCCTACGCTGTGCCAGAACAAAAAAAGAAAGAAAAGAGAACAGTTAGTTTTGTTTATTTTATTCTTCACTGGCAGAGCTGTGTTGTTTTTGTTTTGTTCCGCACTGTTGTTTGGATTGCGATTACCAGTTTTTACCCAGCCGTCATCAGCACTGACACTCGATGGAAGCTGATGACAGACAAATACGACAACTCGTGCCTACCTATCCATCGTCACCGACGCCACTGTTCGCACTTGATGGCAGATCGAGAGGCAGAGACTGAAAAAGTCACCTCCGATGTATGTCATGCTCGAAACTACCATTCACATGCTTGTGACCAAATTAAGCACTGAAAAGAATCTATAGGCCTATGTTGCAGAATGCAGTCATTAGTCCATGCTCACTCACCCCTTGGCTTCACAATCCAAACCTGCCAAAAGCTGCAGACAGTCTATCAGAAATACTGCACCATAATACCTTGGCAGACGCATAAAACGGCACCGGAGCTCATCAATAAAGAACAACGGAAAAAAAACAACAAAAATCCCCAACAACAACACTGTCTTGCCAGTACATTTTCTACAGACATTGCTCGCTGCTATAATCATTATGCCCTAACATTTTGCAGCAGACAGCAAAGTATTGAAACTGTCTCCATGTACACGCAAGTTGTCTACCTGGCAGCTTGTGTGTTTTGTCAATGACAGGAGAGAGAGATGGTGCTGAAAGTCTTCAGCCTGAAAAACAGCAGACAAGTTTACAAAACCGTCCTTTTCCTCTGCAATGAGCTGGTGGCAGAATCTTACATCATTAAGACTGAAAATAATTCCCGTGTACAGGGAAATATCTCGCATTATAACAAAATCCATTCACACTTGTAAATTTATGTGGACTAGTTACCCTCATCCGGATGCAAAACCCAAAACCTTCATCCCATTTCAAGCTGTGCAATAAATCAGTCATGCGCATTTTAAAACAAAATATTGATCTTATACAAGATCTAATCTTTGTGATCTAGATCTTTGTGATTAATGCAGAATCAGAGTTGCTTTATAAATAGTTTATTTGTTTTAACTGTTGAGTACTATACCATTACCAACTTGTCTGCTTCATCCTCGTAACCATGAAAATGTCAGCTGTCATTTGGGTTGCGCACCATGACAATGTTATTAAGTCAGAGAGAGAGAGAGAGAGGGGGGGGGAGGGGGGGAGGAGAGAGAGAGAAGAAGAGAGAGAGAGAGAGAGAGAGAGAGAGGAGAGAGAGAGAGAGAGAGAGAGAGGAGATGAGAGAGAGAGGAGAGAGGAGAGAGAGGAAGAGAGGAGAGAGAGAGAGAGAGAGAGAGAGAGAGGAGAGACGAGACGAGGGGAGAGAGGAGAGAGGAGAGAGAGACGAGGAGAGAGAGGAGGAGAGAGCAGAGAGAGAGAGAGAGAGAGAGAGAGGTTAAATTACAGGGCTTTTTTGTTGGTTGGGTTTGGGTTTTGTTTTGCTATTGGATGTATATATTATTATCACAAGGCTCTTTTGTTTGTCTTCACAGGATACTGTTATCACCGTGTGGCGAATGAAGAGACAGATAATGGTTGAAAGATCAGGAGTTTATTTTACCTCCAACAATGATAATTGCATGTTGATTCAAACACATGAAATGAAATACACGTAGTAGCAGTTGGTGAATATAAACAAAAGAATCCAATTTGCATTTAACACACACACAAACATACACAAAACTATTCCCAGCTGATAATAATATGAGAGAAATGGACAATGCCTATTCTCTAAGCAAACAATACTCCTGTATTTTTCGTGTCACACTACTATGTTTTGTGAGTAATAATATGCACTCATGCATACACGCTCCTCTTATGCTCTGATGGTTCAAATTCCCTTTACTATCATCCAGCGTAAAGTCTATCAACTGAAACGAACAATGCAAATAAACAAATAATACCCCTCCCCTCCTCCTTTCAAGGAAAAGAAAAATAAAGAACATATCCATGCTACAGAACTGCCCAAACTGTAAGACAGAGAAGCTGGAAAAAAAAAAAAAGGACAGCCCCCCCCCCCCCCCCCTGTTCTGGTAATTGATTGCAAGCAAATCATCATACTCCACATCTATTCAAACTTACACCCTACGACATCCAAAAACTGGTGCCAGACACCCAATATTCCAAAATTTTTGCTCTGAAATAATTCTGCGCAAAAAACTCATTTCAGCTTTTAAAAACAAATCACTGCTCCATTCCATAGCCTTACCCCGACCCCCCCACCCACCCTGCCCCCCTTTACTGGTCTGTCTGCTATCTATTTTGATCAGGCACTGTGTTGACACCTAAATAAACCCTATCCATAACAGAAAAAAAAAAAGCAGAGATATCTAAGAGCTTGAGGCAGACAGGCCCAGAGAGGTCATCCACTTTTCAACAGCGTTACCCCTGACTCACAGCTAGGCAGGCCATCTCACAGATTGCATGATCAAGTAAGCTGTTTTCTAGCAGAACAAGGCCCCCTTTCTCCCAACCACCCTGCAGCTTTATCTACCCTAGTCGTCTTTGCCATCAGCAAAATATTTCCAGCTACTGGAGTCTTGGGAGGAAGGACAAGTTTCGTTGGGTTTTTATTTTTGTTTTTGTGTGTGGGTTGGTTTTTTGTTGTTTTTTTTTTTTTTTTTTTTTTTGGGGGGGGGTAGGCTGGGAGGAGGCGGGCAGGGAAAGGGGGGGGGGGGGGGGGAGAGAGAAGTGTGATAGGTTAGTCAGAGGGTGAGGGGAGGGAGAGGGGATTGATCAATGTTACTACCACTCCTGGCAAGAGAATAAAGGAATTGATTGTTGGGCGTCTGGAATGGGGCAGCCCTACTTACGATGATCATCATCACCAGAATCTTCTCCACTATCATTTGGGGAGCATCAAGTCTACAGCTATATTCATATCATACATGCTCATGTAAATTATGTATACACACAGGTCTGTGTGCCTACATCATGTGCATGCATGGACATGAACCCACACAATGTCAAAATATTTATTATAACCGTTATTAATATTATATATGTGTGATTCTGATTATGTCAGCATAACAATTCTATTATCAGTATATTAACATATTTGTGCATGCTCACACTCACACCCACCTCTCTCTCTCTCTCTTCTCTCTCTTCTCTCTCTCTCTCTCTCTCTCTCTCTCTCTCTATCTCTCTCTCTCCTCTAAACAGCTCATTTACTGTCGTGATAAGTGTATAAACCTCTGCTTCAATTTACCCAGTTTTGAAAAGTGTGCTTTGCACTTATTTCTTTCTTCTTCTTTTTTTTTCTTTTTTTTTTTAAAAAGTCCACACATCTCTTTTATGTACAGGCACAAGTCTATCTATACTATAGTCTATACAGTATACATGTTGTAAGCTGTGACAGCAGTAGGCAGAGTTAAAACTAAAAAGTTAATGGGGATTTATTAAAAAAAAAACTGAAGTGACAAAATTGGAAAATTAAAGTGAAAGCAAGATAAAAACAGAGGGAGGGAGGGAGGGGAGAGAGGGGAAGGGAAGGGAGAGAGAGAGAGAGAGGGGAGAGAGAGAGAGAGAGAGAGAGAGAGAGAGAGAGAGAGAGAGAGAGAGAGAGAGAGAGAGAGAAGAGAGAGAGAGAGAGAGAGAGGAGAGAGAGGAGAGAGAGAGAGAGAGAGAGACAGCAGAAGACGACAGAGACAGAGCGAGAGAGAAGGAGAGAGAGAGAGAGAGATGAGAGAGAGAGAGAGAGCTTTTTATGGTCTGCAAGTCTGTGAGGTGTCTTCCACCTTGTCTTATCATTTGAGAGAAAGCGATGCTCTTCTAATCCCCCCCCCCCCCCCCCCTAAACACAACAACAAAAAACAAAAACCACAACTCTCCCCCCCCTCCCCCCCCCCCCAAAAAAAAAAAAAATCGGACACAAACCCATTTACTTTATCAATTCCCTGACTCAAGATCCAGCAGTCAGGTTATTTTTGGAGAACGTCCAAAACTTTTCCAAGTTTCAGAAACACTACATTCAAAGCTACGTCCTCGACAGAAACTGTGACGAAGCAAAACCCAAACCGAGTAGAAATGTGGTGAAAACACAGAAACATGCGAACTGACAACTCCAATTCAGCCGCTTCAAGGTTTCCACCGTCTGAAAAAGCCGACAGTACAGGCTAAATACCACCAGCTCTATCCTGGGGAACCTATTTCAGGCAGGAGTTGGATCCAAAAGCACAGTACAAAATCCATCCTGACACACATTTTCCTCGTTGGCCACATGTCTCCCTAACATCCAGCACAACAGAGACATCCACACTGATCCACATGAACCAGACAGCAGCAGCCTCTGAAGAAGAGCCATCGATGTTAGAAGGTCGCTCAGTCAAAACCACCCAGTTCAAATAACAGTAACTCCTATGCCAAGACTACCAACTACCAAGTCTGAACTGGCCCGTGCAAACGTGGAGATTACCAATCCATTATCTTGGCAGTGGGCTGAGGGCCCATTGGACCAGCACCACACTAACCCAGCCCCCTGATCTACTGTAACAACAATGCTACAATAACATTCAACAATCACTGCAGGCCTGTCTCTCTCTCTCAGTCACTTTCACCTCACCCAAGTTCTCTCTACACTGCCCGTGCCTATCTCTACTTACTATAGGTCTGTATGCTTTGGTTTATACACACAAACAGGTACCTGCAATTGTTCATTTGCACAACAACTTAGCACTAAGGCACAGACTGGTTTGCATTATATATCAAGATTTTTTTTTTTTTTTTAAGCCACAGTTTTCAATGTATTTTGTATATTTTGCATCAAGAAGTTCTCTTCAGATTTTTTGTTTTGGGGGTGTTGTTTTTTGGGGGGCATAATTGCTGGACACAATATGACATGAAAATATATGCAGTAGGGGTTGTTAAGAAAATAAATGCCAAGTATGCATTATAATTTTACTGACATAATGCTTCATGTACTGATAAAATGGATAGATCTGTACACCATCATACCTGTACATGCAAATGTGCACAGGTGCGCGCGCGCACAACACACACACACACACACACACACACCACACACACACACACACAGAAATAATTTGAGAGAGAACTGAAATCAAATTTGGAAAGAGAAAGTGATAGAAGAGGAAAATTATCAAATTATAAATACATCTTACTAATCACAATACAATTATAATACTGAAAATATATAATTTATCTTATACATTAGGATATAAATATGATTATATAACTAACAAAGCTTTGTGCTGTCTCATGATGCAAACATGAAATCCTGCCTTAAACTACTAGTCTAAATTACCACAGACTGGCAGCCTCTCCAAGTAAATTGTAAACAAATGATAAATAAACAAATAGAAAAAAAATTTTTAATAAAAATAGAAACACAGATTCTTCACATGAAAAATGAGATTGCATTTTCTCAATACTCACAAATCAAAAGAACGATTTTCTCACCAATCAATCATCTCGAAGTCCAAAAACCATTTACAAGCCATCTCATCAAAACTACCCAGTAACAGAGACACTCAAATTTCATAAACACATACATGTATACATACATTCCCAAAAGACTTCCTAGCCAAACACTGACAAATCCAGACCTGTATTTTTTTCTTGTCCTAACCAAACCTTTCTCACATTAACACCCTGCCCTACCTACCTACATGTTTTGTAAACAAACTTCCACAGACACTTGGAAAATCCCTCCCAATGGCACGACCAAGACAAAATGCGAAAAACAGCCTGAAGAGTTTACGACACTGACAAACCAAAAAACACCACTGCCACCAAGCACACAGGTCCCTGTCTCCCACAAGAGTGTTTTGGGGGCTTCCCAAGAATCAGGGAGGAGACTGCGCTAATCTTCTGCTGCATGATACATCACTTTTGCGAGGAAGAGGACCCTCCCCTCCCCCTTCCCTCTTTTTAATCCCCCCCCCCTTCCTCTTCTTACCCCTACCCACCCACCCCTAACCAGGTGCTTGCTTGCTTGCTTACTTCACTGGATGAAGCAGGCAACCTGTTATTCCAGACTTTTTGTTTCATTCAGTTTTAAACCTCACTGCCACGGAACAGAACTGAATACTACAAAAGAGAAGAGAACATAAACTAGGGTAAAAACAAAAACTGATTACATTTTCTCAGGCCAGGTATCGGACACTTCCGTGGAGGATCCATTTTCAGCGCTAGTTTGGGGATGAATTATATTCCCTTTACACTACAGTGAGCCTGGTCAGGGAGTGAAAAGTAAAACCTGATTTTGTTCCAGTTGTTACAGATTTGCTTGTTCTGCTCCATAAAGAGACAGACGGGACAGAGAGAGAGGGGGGGGGAGAGGAGGGGGGGAGGGAGAGAGGGGGAAGAGAGAGGGGGGGGAGAGAGAGAGGGGGGGAGAGAGAGAGGGGGAGAGAGAGAGAGGGAGGGAGGAGAGGGGAGAGACAGAGGGAAAAGGAGTGGGGGAGAGAGAGAGGAGAGGGGGGAGAGAGAGGGAGGGGGGAGAGAGGGAGGGGGGAGAGAGGGAAGGGGGGGGGGAACAAATGAGAATGAACAAGTGAAAAAAAAAAGCATACATGATACAATACATCAACAGCTATTTTTCCCCTCAATCATTCTCAAGGAAAGAAAATTTATAAACTTTTTTTTTTTTTTAATTCAAAGAATATTTGATCAATCTTAGAGTAAAAGGGGAAAACACAATACAAAAGAGCATTCTATTTCATCAAACAATATCAAATAAAACAAGACCTATCTCAAAATGACAACAAAAAACAACAACAAACAATAAACAAAAACCAACCAGGAGAGAGGGAGGGAGAGATAGACAGAGAGACAGACACAGAAAGAGACAGAGAGACAGCGAGACACAGACACATATTGAGTCAGAGGGAGAAGAGGGGAGGCAAGAGAGAGAGAGAGATAGAGACAGAGAGACAGACACTGAGACAGAGAGACAGAGACAGAGAGACAGGGAAGACAAGACAGAGAGTGAGAGACACAAAGAGAGAGAGTGAACACAAAGACACTTTCTACACCACACACACACACACACACACACACACACACACACACACACACAACACACACACACACACACACACACACACACACACTACAACTGCTGGCAAAACAAAGAAAACCTTTTACAAATGACCAGGAAAAAGCAAAACAAATGATAAAACAAAAGAAAAAGCAAGCAACAATATTTCCCAGTCCACCGTCTCTTATTGCTCGACATTAACGCGAGACATCTCTCATTACAGCAGCACACACTCGTGTTGTTCTTTGTTTGTTTATGTGTTTGCTTGTTTTTGAAATTCCAATGGAGAGATAATACATAATACACAACACATGGACAAGTCTTGGACAGCATACAAAAGAAAACTGAACTGTCTTGTTTGTTAGATGATCTATTATATATTCAAACACTAAAAGAGGGTGCAAAACTAGGGAAAAATTAAAGTAATATCAACAATGTCAAAGGAATGATATGACAGATGATATCTATAGCATGAGGGTTAAGACTGTTTCACTTCAATCCCATTGGTCCACAGAGTCGTGGGTTTGAATCTAAGCAGTGTTTGGTGAATGACAGGTCAGGATTTTTACAATCTCTCAGGTCACCTTCAAATGCAGACTTGACAGCGTCTTACTTCCCTTTAATATAATACACATGCAGAAGATCAAATATGCACGTTAAAGATCTCGTAATTCATGTCAGAGTTTAGTGGGTTACGGAAACACCAACATACCCAGCATACATCTCTCCAAAATTGAATCATACTCCCTTAGTCCCTACATTCAAGTTGGGCTAACCAGTCAAACATTTGCAAAACCTCGTCATTGGTAAACCTCGGAGCTCCAGCCAGGGAATAAAAACAAAACAAAACAAACAAAAAAATCAAATTCAGACAAACCATTCATCACAGACACTAGGTCATTAGGTAAGGAAAGACACAAAACATGCTAGCATCAGACTGAGTATGAAGGACAACAGGAGTTATCTTTATTTTTTCTTTCAATTTTGCTGTTTGCTTTGCTTGTTCCTTTGTTTACAGGAGATCAGAGAGGAAGATTTGTTATGACCAACAAAATGTTACACTAACCCCACTCCCCACCCCACCCTAATGTTACTTTCAATTTAATGTTATGGTTTATCTTCAACAGGAGCTTTGAAGGTGTGGAAGTTTTTCTGGTACAAAAAAAAAAAAAAAAACAAAACCCCCCAAAAAACCTAAGTTTTTCTGCCTTAATGGAATTATCTTACCAATTTTTTGTGTGGATCAATCAAAATTTTAGATATGACCCAAAATGCAACCAGGATTAGGAAAGGTATATTTTTACCTTGAAAGAGCAGCTCTTTTTTTCGTGTGGCACGACGATCCTTACATGTATGGAGGTTGGAAATGGCAGCAGAAAATAATCGATGTTTTCAAGCACAATTAATCTAGTTCACCTGTCATGTAATATCACTCCACATCACACACACAAAACAGCCACGTTTCTTTTTCTTTTCTTTTTTTTTCCTAAGTGTTATTTCTGACTTGCTGGGAGTCTAAATGAAAAGAAAAGAAAAGAAATAGAGAGAGAGGGGGGGGGGGGAGAGAGAGAGAGA
>CM060341.1:5794904-5802404 GCA_030674155.1 Stramonita haemastoma
AAACAAACAAAAACTACATACTCACTAAACCAGTAGTGAAGAAAAAAAAAGGCTGTACACCCCCCCCCCCCAAAAAAAAAACAAACAACAAAACACTTTCAGTGGGAGTGGGTTAGTGGGGGTCAGTGGGTTGGGGGAGAAAATAATCTGATACTGTGCGTCTTGCTGCTGGTTTTCTGTTTTTGTTTTTTCTTGTAAGTTGTTGTCATTTTCTTCTTTTTTTTTTATCAGACTGAATGTGATAATATACTACACTTTACACATTATGAAACCAGGCAAAAACAACAGCAGGTGTGTGTGTGTGTGTGTGTGTGTGTGTGTGTGTGTGTGTGTGTGTGTGTGTGTTTTGTGTGTGTGTGTGTGTTCTGCATGTGTGTGTGTGTGTTCCTGCATGCATGTGTGTGTGTGCGTGCATGCGTGTGTGTGCACGTGCACATGCAAGCCCACATGAGTGAGAATGTGACTGCATCATAAAAGTGTGCGCCTGCATAGGCACAAAAAGAACAGAAAACTTCATACACACACAGAGAGCAGAACACAGAACCACACTTCTAGAACAACTTGTCTAACAATCTGCATACATCTGAAAAGCCGTAGCGAAGAGTAGTAGTATAAGAAAAAGCAGGGCTCCTTGGCAACTCTTAGCAAACACTCTTTTTTTTCTATATATTTTTTTTATACATATGTATATATTTCGTAAGGGGCTGCAGCACTTCTCCCAGTTATAACCTACTCGCTAAAAGGTTATCTGCGCTGGCAAGGAGGCGGGAATTATCTGCTACCTTTTTTTTTTTTTCTTTTTTCTTTTTTTTCACAGCTCTGGCTCAGATGAGAGAGCATGGGCATAAAACTATTCCTGAGCAATGTGCTCCGTCGTTGTCACAACTATGTCAGGAAAACACCACTCGGTCTCAAGTGCAGTTCAACCTCGTTTCCTCTGGCGTGCCCTCTCTTATTAATTACCGTGACTAATGAAAGTTATAAAAGATTTCACAACATTTTGCCATCTTTTGACACGGTTCTTAGATCATCGGGATGTGCAAGCTTTCTTTTTTTGGGTGCGTTTTTGTTCTTGTTCAATCTGATTCCTCCTTTCCTTTCCAGTTCCTTGACCTTTGCGAGCGATAGAAAATGAGGCAATCCAGTGAGAGAGGGAATGATTCAGTAGGAAAGTGCATGTGTGTGTGAGTGGTATGTTGTGTGTGATTGTGTTGTTGTGTGTGTTGTGTGTGTGTGTGAGTGGTGTGTGTGGTGGGTGTGTGTGTATGTGTGTGTGTGTGTGTGTGTGTGCTGGTGTGTGTGAGTGTGTGTGTGTGTGTGTGTGTGTGTGTGTGTGATGTGTGGTGTGTGTGTGTGTGTGTGTGTGTGTGTGTGTGTGTGTGTGTGTGTGTGTGTGTGCGCACATATTATATATGTGTGTGAGACTACGTGTGTATGTGTGTGTGGTGTGTGTGTGTGTGCTGGAATAAGGTGGCGTCAAAACAGCCAAGACTCTGCAATGAAAGGAATGCAGCAAGTGAGCAGTGCTACACTCTACAGTAATCAATGACTTGTATTAATTACTATCAACAGCCCCTACACACACACACACAACACACACAAACACACACACAACATCACACACACACAGAGTACACACACACACAGAGAGTCACACACACACACACACAATCACACACACACACACACACACACACACAACACACACACACACACACACATGAAAAAAGAAACGGTGTACTCCTAACTCACTTGCAAAAACGATTATGCTGATGTCATCATATTGACTATCGTTCATAATTATGCAAGGCAAGAAAGCAGAAGTGCACATGTATGTATCTGTAATGATGTATACATACACAAGGTAAGAGAAAATAAGGGTATGCTGCAGTACTTTACAGAATAAAATAATAATAAATAATATAATACATTTGTGATTGTACAAACACAGCAGAATAGAAAAACTGTCTCCAATACAGCACATGAACAAATTTTTGCAGGCACACACACACACACACAAACACATCTATACACCACACTACCCCACATGAACAATTATATCACATACAGTGAAAACACACACACACACAGACAATACAAACACACACACACACAATGTGACAAACATATCAATTAAATATTTTTAACACTCAGAGAACTATTCAAACAAACATGCACATGTATATCATATGAATCATATAACACAAACAGCAGACGTACATAATTAAATATAAGCCACAGATACACCTACACACACACAAACATGTCAACATAATTTCCACCACAAAAGCATATCATGTGATGATGCATGTTGCATACTTGCACCATGCACTGTGAGTGTAACATCATGCTCATTCATAAACATAGTACTATTCAGTTTCAATTTCACCACACACAAACACACAACAAATAACCACACCACACACACACACACAACACACATGTACACGCACGCACTCTCTGTCTCTCTCTCAGAGCTCTCTCCCTCTCTCTGTAACACTAACAGGATGAATCATGCTTCGTAAATAACACTACAATGAAAACAGTTAGTTAAGGATGTTAATCTTGAGAAGAACAAAGTGGGGGTTGACACGAGTGCAACATTCAACAAAAAATTTATGCAAAGTCAGGGATGTACCTGACACTTGCGAACATGTGTGGGCAAACGACAGGTGAACTCACTTCTTAATTAAACCCTTTTTCCACACAGGGACCCAGTTTAACCAGTCTCTCAAAAGGACAATCCTCAACGGCCATACCCTCCCTCCACAGTTACCCAACCAGCTCATTAAGGCTTTTGTTCACTGAATTCCCACGCTTGCAAAACATTGATACTTGGCTTTAAGATTCCCACAAAACAGTTAAGTACTGTCCTTGTATTCGCCACAGGTAAGATTACTGATATTTTCTTTAAAAATGTCAAAAAAAAGCTCTGCGTGAATCCCCCGTTTTAATAGTGTGACCGTGGTTGTTGAGTTTGGTTGGTTGGTTAGATATTTTTCTTTCTTTTTTTTTTTTTTTTTGTCTTGTGAAATTGGCAAAAGTCAACTCATGACTTTTTGATAGTATTTATTATATTATATTCCACCTCATACTTTTTTTTCAGAACAGAGCAACAATGTTCACTGAGACACCTCAAATTCAGTTGGGTTTAAAAAAAAATCTTTTATGGAAGTTGTAAAAATGTGTGTGTGTGTGTGTGTGTGTGTGTGTGTGTGTGTGTGTGTGTGTGTGTGTGTGTGTGTGTGGTGTGTGGTGTGTGTGTGTGTGTGTGCATAAGGAGAGAGTGATGAGATGAGAGAGAGAGAGAGAGAGAGAGAGAGAGAGAGAGAGAGAGAGAGAGAGAGAAGAGAGGAGAGAGAGGAGAGAGAGAGAGAGAGAGAGACAGACAGACAGACAGACAGACAGACAGACAGACAGACAGACAAGAGAGTGTGTGTGTGTGAGAGAGCACATGTGTGTTCATTACGCGTTTTGTGTCTTTTCAAGTTTTTGCATGGTTACTTAACAGTTTAACCTCTACTACGTCTCTGTTCTGTTTAAGTGCGAACATATCTATGTATGCTTTTATGTATGTAATGTATACATACAATACATTGAGCCCTTTGTGATGATTTCATGCACTTTTTATTTTTGCATTATACTACAGTACACCTGTGCTGTACACATCAGTCAATGAAATAATACTGCTTTAAATAATGAAATAATACTTTTGTAATAGGCGCTAAGTGACTGCAAACAGCACAGTCACAATCCTGTTATACATTATGTATTACATCATGTACACCATAACTATCCTCCACATCCTAGTTTTACTTTTAGGCTACAACTGTACAAGTCATCACTATCTGGGCATGCTCCAACACCACATAACACCTCACTACACAGACCAAACAGCAAGGGCAATGGATACTAGTAGTACTTACTACAGCCCTTTCTTACACTAGAATATTTACACAAGTGGAGGAGGAACTGGAGTTATAGCACTATGATTAAAAGAAACTGGACTGAGTGACTCTCACCCTCCTTATCTCCCCTCCCCCCCCCACCCCACTTCCCCTTGTCTAATAGGGCAGGTCACAACTTGTGAGTACTCTAGATACCAACACCTACACTACTGCATAATAGGGTTTTGTTTAGCTCTTTCTTCTTTTTTTTTCTTTTCTCCTGCCCCTGTTCTTTCCTGTCCCACTGTGGACACCTTTCTACCTGAGTGTGATTCACATACTGAGGGTGTACAGGTCTCAGTGGTATCAAACAACAGCAATGCTATTTGATACTGCTTCTGGGCTGGCTATACACTATACAGTAATACTACTTCACATCAGACTATTCCCCTTTCGCAAGACAACAGGTAGTTTACATGTTTACAAGTGGAACGTGGGAAATGTTCACTTTTTCCCTCTTTCAGTTTCACTCAGTCAGTCAGCGCTGCAACCCCCCCCCCCCCCCCCCCTTACCAACTAACTTCATTTAAATACATTTAAAATATTTTATAAGGCATTATCATAGTTATACTAAGTGTGTGGTATAACTTATTGTAGTGTTAGAAGAAAAAAAAAGAGTAGTTTACATAATCTCAAATCTGTTAAAATCATGGTGTGTCAAACACTGAACATGGACAACAACTGATACAAACACACACCACCCACCCACAGGTGGGACAACATGCATTCATCAGCAATGAATGGCTGAGTGATTTCCACACCAAGTCACGCCAATAAAACCATAATTCACCCCAAGCTGCTGCCCGCCAAGCAATGAGGAATGAATGAATCACAACTGACCGTGATACGCCTGGTAAAACCCACCACGCCAAGGGCCTCCTATCACTAAGCCACCGGGGAAACCCACTCCACCCACCCCCACCTCCAATAACAAACAACTCCAAAGGGGTACGGTACAGTTGTACAGTCACCATTCACCCCCTCCTTCACACTCGCTGACCCCCAGCCTACAAAACGATCAGTGAGATTATGCTTTAGGATCCCCTAGGAGTCGCTCCCATATATGGACTGTGTATGTTGTGCCTTTGCCTTCTGTCAGTCCGCCAGTCTAGTTTCCGGGCAGTTGATTCTGCTGTTCAATGTGTAATAGGCGCTAAGTGCCGTTCTGTGCTAAAAACAATCTAGACTCAGACAGTGGAATGGTTATTGACCATCTACATTACTCAATAAATTGGATATAAAGTATTTCTGATTTTCTTTCTTTGAGCAGTGCTATACAGATCTAAAAACGACAGTCTGAGGAAATAACACACAGAAGCAGAAGTAGAAGACTGGGGATGAAAGTGCTTTATGTGTAAATGTGAGACAGAGAAGAGCAATCAAGGGTGTGTGTGTGTGTGTGTGTGTGTGTGTGTGTGTGTGTGTGTGTGTGTGTGTGTGTGTGTGTGTGTGTGTTGTGGGGTGAAGTGTGTGTCAATTGTCATGTGTGTGTGTGTGAGTGTCGAGTCAAGTCAAACTTTTATTTCCAGATGGTACATTGAGTAAGCAGTGCAGTTGCTTTTTTTCATCATGTGTGTGTGAGTGGTGTGTGTGTGTGTGTGTGTGTGTGTGTGGTGTGTGTGTGTGTGTGTGTGTGTGTGTGTGGTGTGTGTGTGTGTGTGCATACACATGCTCATATGGCATAATATGTGTATGCACTGTACACAAGTGTACAGTTTGAATACACACATGATTCTGTACATATGTATTGTGTAAAGTAAAATTATACTTAATGCAATATTGTATTAATAGGTAAGTATACACATTACATGTAGATGTACATATACTTTCTTCATGCATGCAACCGCAGCAATACTACCCCAAGTAAGACAGCATTGTTGTTGATACTAAATGGTCATAGATTTGTTTACTTATAAATTTGTTCTTATATTTTGAGGATAATGGACTAAGCATTCATGTGAGGTTGTTGTTGTTTTTTTACATTCAGTCCCTGTGTGTACGTAATTTTGTAAATTTTGTCATCCTATGGGCAATTGAGCATGCTTGTGAAATAATCATGTCAACAATAAAAGCAACAACAACAACACCAACAAGCACAATAATAATGACACTGGTCAGCAACAATAGTGTCAAACACACCAGTCCCAACAACAGCAACAGCTGAATTATAGCTTGTGTTTAAAAAAAAAAAAATAAAAACCCTCTAAATTTCAAAAAAATTCTGCAAGTTAAGTCTTAGTCCATATCAGAATCAATAGAGGTTCGTAATTTAAACTGAACAGTCTCCATCAAGTACAAGGACTGTTTTACTGTTCCACAAGGTCGTGTATGAATTCCTTAGAAATGACACCCATCATACCTGAAATTCTTTTACACTTACCTAGTACCATAATAGCAGGAAAATCTTGGACAGAACAAACCAAGAGTTGTTGATTCTAAAGAGGGAAGAGTCTGAGGAAGGGGTGGGGGTGGCTACCTAAAGTCAATCCACTTATCACTCCCAACAGCCAGGTCAAGTGCTAACCTGGCTGGAAATAGTCCAGCAGGTCTCCTACCCCCACCCACCCCACCTATTGCCTTACCTGTTACCACCCAATGAGGGCTCACCCAATTCAGACAACAATGGAACTCAAAAGCCAGCTAATAGTGACCCTAGTGGTAGGGAGGGGGAAAAGCCACTGAGTCACTCTCTACACTACAGGTGTAGTAATATAATTAGAACAAACTTTCCCATGGATTATCTACCACCAGCTTGTCTGTTGGAGACCAATATTACTTGTGATTATGATACAGGCTGTTCACAGGTGACATGATGAATCACACTAGCAATAATGAGGAACATGGAAAACAACTCGTTCTTTCAATGAAATGTTATCTGGATGAGGCTTAAGAGTTTTTGTGGGTCGGTAAACATCTAACAAAAGAGTCAGATTAAAGTATAGAGATTTTTAAAAACTTAAAAAGTAAAATAAACTTTCAAAAGAACCACCACACACACACCACACACACACACACACACACACACACACACAACCCCACACAACAACCTTTAAAAGAATAAAAAGCTCTTGCAGAAAAGCAAATGTATGGATTAGGAAGAGGCATTACATCCTCATCTTAGTCTCTTGTAAACAAACAGTACATAAAAATAATCGAAAACAAAATGTTCAATTACTTCAATAAAAAGTATAGAGAGCATAATAGTTAAATGATATAATTAACAGTATTACAAAACACACACAGGAAAGTCCAGTCAAAAGTATTCCATAATATTTTAACCGTTTAACTTTAAGTAAATGAATCCAGTGAGATCCTTGATGGTTCATCTGAAATACAAACCCTCAGGCTATTAAAAAAAAAAACCAAAAAAGTATGATATAACATGAATTTCACACAAAGTGTATGATGATTAACAAATTCACAATTTATACAATTGATATAAAAAGTTCTGGGCAACCAGACCGAGAACAACAACTAAGCACTCTCCTTTCTGATCTCATAAAGTCTGTGATAAAACATGCACACCAATGTACAGTTTACAACAAACAGTAAC
>CM060341.1:5807404-5809904 GCA_030674155.1 Stramonita haemastoma
TTGTTATTTTTGTTTGTTTGTTTGTTTTTTAGAATAGGTAAAGTTAAGTCTGCCGATAAGAATGACAGTCACTGATAAGTCGTTGGATTCAGTCATTGGCAAAGTGCGTGAATCACTCAGGTTTGGGGTTTGAAATGAAACGTGGAAAAACCTGAAATAAAGACTATCGCTTAATTAACTGAGCTTTCCTTTTTTCCTCTGAGTTTATTATTTTTTTTGGTATTTTTATTCATTCTTTTATTTCGAGGATAATGGAATAAGTACCCGAGTATTTGTTGTTGTTTTTTTACTTCTTGTCCCCGTGTGTAGGCAGTTTTGTAAATTTTGATATCCGTTCCCACTGGCACACAATGGCCTTCTCTTACGAAAACAGAACGGGTTTTAAGAGTGCCAAGATGTTCTGCGTGCGGGACCTCAGTTTACAGTCTCATCTGAAGGTGTGTGTGTGTGTGTGTGTGTGTGTGTGTGTGTGTGTGTGTGTGTGTGTGTGTGTGTGTGTGTGTGTGTGTGTGTGTGTTTGCGGGCGCGCGCGCGCGCGCGTGTTGTTACTGTTGTCGTTGTTGTTATCGTTGATGTTTATATAATTTTTGCGCCCCAACAGATTTCCGATTTAGGGACGTGTGTGTGTGTGTGTGTGTGTGTGTGTGTGTGTGTGTGTGTGTGTGTGTGTGTGTGTGTGTGTGTGTGTGTGTGTGTGGTGTGTGTGTGTGTGATTTTTTATTTTATATATTTTTTATTCTTTTATATTGAGAATAATGGAATAAGCACTCGTGTGTTTTTTTACATCCAGTCCCAGTGTGTATGCAGTTTTGTAAATCATGTCATCTGTTCTCACAGGCACACAATGGCCTACTTTCCCGAAAAGCGGAACAGGATTTAACGTGTGCACAAGATGTTCTGCGTGCGTTCGCACACGGGGCCTCGGTTTATAGTCTCATCCGAATGGACTTTGGGGAAAATGGAGTCGGCACTTATGTTAACTCCAGGGGGAAAATCCCATTGAACGGGAATTGAACCTGGGTCGTCAAATTGCCAGCGCAATGTTCTGACCACAAGGCTACCCCCCCCCCCCCCCTTGTATACACACCACCACACACACACACACACACACACACACACACACACACACACACACACAGAGCAATAGTAGGCCTACTGCTTATTCAATGTACCATATGGAAATAAAAGTTTGAGACTTGACTTGACTTGACATGTGATGGGATAGCCTGGTAGTCAGAGTGATGTGCTTCTGATCTAGATCTAATGACCCGGGTTTAAATCTCGTTCAAGAGGAATTTTCCCTATGGAGTTAATCAGTGCGACTCCACTCCCCCCAAAGTCCTTGGATGAGACTATAGACCGAGGTCCCCTGTGCAAACGCACCCGGAACATCTTGCACACACGTTAAAAAAAAACCCCGTTCCGCTTTTCGGAAGAGAAGACCACTGTGTGCCGGTGGGAACGGATGGCAACATTTATAAAACAGCATACACACGGGGACTGGATGTAAAAAAAAGACAGGAGTGATAATTCCATAATCCTGGAAATAAAAGGACACGCACACACACACACACACACACACACACACACACACAACACAGAGGCACGCACGCATACACGCACACTCACACACACACACGCACGCGCGCGCAGGGGGACGCAGGGGAGAGAGAAGAGAGAGAAAGAGATGAGAGAGTCGTCTGAGAGAGTGTCTGAGAGGAGAGAGAGAGAGAGAACGCTGAAATTTTACTTTGGTTATTAGTCAGAGTTAACCCCCTCTAGCGTATGCACTAAAAATTCTGCATGCAACAAGGTGAAGGCGTAGAGCACAACAAATCGATAACAACCATTTCACTCAAAGACCATTGCACAACAGTTGAAAGCCGTGAGTTAATTCTTTGCATTATGTAGATACTGTCTCTGACCATGCAGAAATCTTATTTATTTAGGATCGTTGTTGTATGAAAGACACGTCAGCACAAGTGATTTAGATGAGATTCGTCGATTAAAGCAGACGACACACATTTCCACCGGTGACCAGAGCATTATCCCAGAATCAGACAATAAAATGGGAAGTTGTTTGCTGACAACCAAATGCCGTTGAACGGGGGGGGGTGGGGGGATGGGGGATGCAGCATTTCCTAGGAAATTTTTTTAGGGCTAAAGCCAGTAAAAGTAAATCTAGATAGGCTAGGCCTCTTTATATGCGCGATAATTATTAATTAACGATCGAAATTGAAATGATTAGGCCCAGGCTAATGGAGAATGCCCAGCAACAAACTTACCCATTTATTCAGATCTCTATGCAAAAAAAAAAAAAAAAAATGCTTACAGCCAACACAGAGATCCTTGACTCATAATTCCTTACCCATCTGGGTGCTCTGTTTTCACTACTTCAGGTTCCTTTTCATTGAAGTGCACCAGAAGAAATATCGCTGGCTTTTGACCCTTTCTTTTATTGGCAGATTAGAAATGTGATCATCATGTGTAAAGTGTTTGG
>CM060341.1:5814904-5852404 GCA_030674155.1 Stramonita haemastoma
CCTGAGTCTAAATCTGAGCCTAGGTCTGATCCTGAATTACCTGAGAACCGCACAAGTGTTGTGTGTTTCAGTTGTCGCTGGGAGAAGCGCAGTCGCTGTGGAGGCTGGTCCATGACCGGGAGTTCCTGGTGATGTTCATCTTCCAGCACAGCTTCATCTTCCCCTCCCTCAATGGAACCTGTGGCAGCGTCTTTGCCTTCCAGTTCCCTGAGGTAACGCTGTCTGTTGGTGGTGGTGCACTGTTTATGTGTTTGGGTGTTTTTTCAGTTTATTTTCCGTTTTTGTTTGTTTGTTTTTTGGGTTTTTTTTCTTTCCTTTTTTTCTTTCTTTAAGCTTTTTTCCTTCATCTTCCCCTCCCTCAACGGAACCTGTGGCAGTGTCTTCGCCTTCCAGTTCCCTGAGGTAACGCTGTTTGGTGGTGGTGCTGGACTGTTTGTTTGTTTGTTTTTTTGTACAGTTTATTTTCTGTCTGTCTCTCTGTCTTTCTTTCTTTTTTTTTTCTTTTCTTTCTTTCTTTCTTTCTTTCTTTCTTTTCTTTCTTTCTTTCTTTCTTTCTTTCTTTCTTTCTTTCTTTTTTCTTTCTTTAAGCTTTTTTCCTTCATCTTCCCCTCCCTCAACGGAACCTGTGGCAGTGTCTTCGCCTTCCAGTTCCCTGAGGTAACGCTCTTTGGTGGTGGTGCTGGACTGTTTGTTTGTTTGTTTGGGTTTTTTTTCAAGTTATTTTCTGTCTTGTCTTGTCTTGTCTTGTCTTGTCTTGTCTTGTCTTGTCTTGTCTTGTCTTGTCTTGTCTTTCGTTTGTTTCTTTCTTTCTATTCTTTTGTTTTTTTGTTTGTTTCTTTTCTTTCTTTTTTTCTTTCTTTCTTTCTTTCTTTCTTTCTTCTTTCTTTCTTTTCTTTCTTTCTTTCTTTCTTTCTTTCTTTCTTCTTTCTTTTCTTTTTTTTTTCTTTTTTTTTTTTTTTGTGTTTTCTTTTGTTTGTTTGTTTGTTTCTTTCTTTTCTTTCTTTTTTTTCTTTCTTTCTTTCTTTCTTTCTTTCTTTCTTTCTTTTTTTCTTTCTTTTTTTCTTTCTTTTTTTGTTTTTTCCTTCCTTCCTTCCTTCCTTCCTTCCTTCCTTCCTTCCTTCCTTCCTTCCCTCCCTCCCTCCCTCCTTCCCTCCCTCCCTCCTTCCTTCCTTCCTTTCTTTCTCTATTTATTTTTTGGGTTGGTTAGAATTTGAATGTAAAGCTTACTGAAATATTTTTGATGACATTTTTTAGTACTGACAGCTTCACATTCATATGACAAAAAATAGATAACTATGATGATGATGCCAGTAAGAATTAGTTTGAAAACAGCTGTTGTGTTATTGGATGGTATGTCTGAAAATGGTGTTGAATTATGTGTCGAAATAATCATCAATTAAATGAGGAATATAATCAGCTGTGAAAATAAGTAGATATTAGGTAGTAGCTTGAGAAATTAATAAGAAATGAGCTCTGGTTTGGAGGGAGGGAGGGAGGGAGGGAGAGAGAGAGAGAGAGAGAGAGAGAGAGAGAGAGAGAGAGAGAGAGAGAGAGAGAGAGAGAGAGAGAGAAAAGAGCAGTGTTTGTGTACGTCTGTGTGTGTGTGTGTGTGTGTGTGTGTGTGTGTGTGTGTGTGTGTGTGTGTGTGTGTGTGTGTGTGTGTGCGTGCGTGCATGCATGTGTGTGAGCACTTATGTGCGTGCATATACACATGCATGTATGTGTGCGCATGCATGCACGTGCATGCAAACAAACTCTCTAGAACGGATGGGCACGTACACGCGAAACCAACAACACCAAACAGTAACGATACACTTCCCCTAGTAGTATCCAGCGCTAGTCAGAGTAATCACATTTCTGTAAAAAAACAACAACCCGGCTTCATACCCTGATAACCTTCCCCCCCCCACACCCCTCTTGTCATGTAGTGCAGCAATCATTCATTGAGACTTGTACCCCCTCCCCCCCCGAACCCTCCCCAACAGGAGGGCAAGCTGTAGGACAAAGGAAAGAGTACACTAAATTTAGCACTCGACTAGGCTGTACTGAGTGATGTTGGATTTGTGCACTGTGTGCATGCAGTGTTATTCAGTAATCACGTTTCCGTAAAAAAAACACCCTGGCTTCATACCCTGAAAACACTTCCCCCCCACCCCACCCCCACCTCCCCTCCCACCCCCACCCCACAGTGCACAAATCCAACATCACTCAGTAAGGCCTAGTCAAGAGTGCTAAAATTAGCGTGCTCCTTCCTTTTACCTAGTCCATGTGTGGTCAGCTCCTGCTATAAATAGCACCAGCAGGTCACAACTGGGCTGGGATGGGTTAGATTAATAATTAGCAGCCGAGAGGAGCTGAAAGTGGGGGAAGCTGACAGGTGTGCACACAGCTGTCAGTTTCCCCCACTTTCAGCACCTCTCAGCTGCTAATTATCCCATCCCATCCCAGCCCAGCCCAGCCCAGTTGTGGCCAGCTGGTGCTATTTATAGCAGGAACTGACCACACTTGGACTAGGTAAAAAGAAAGGAGCACGCTAAATTTAGCATGCTTGACTAGACTTTACTAAGGGATGTTGGATTTGTGCACTGTGAGTGTGGTCCCTCATTGGTTTAGCCCATTATCCTCGATATAAAAGAATAAATAAATAGAAAAAAAAAAAGTAAATAAATAAGCCCTCTTAGTCCTGAACCAGGTTTGGTTTAGGCTCTTCTCTGTCATGTCTTGTTCTCTGTGGTAGGAGGTAGGGTTTATGCAGCGCTAGTCAGTAATCACATTTCTGTAAAAAAACCCACCTTGGCTTCATACCCTGATAACACTTCCCCCCCAACCCCCACCCTCCACCCCCCCTAACAGGAGGGCAAGCTGTATGACAAAGGAAGGAGTGCGCTAAATTTAGCAGCGCTAGTCTGAGTAATCACGTTTCTGTAAAAAACAACAACAACCCGGCTTCATACCCTGATAACACTTCCCCCGCCCTTGTCCCCACCTCCCCCCCCACCCCCACCCCACAGTGCACAAATCCAACATCACTCAGTAAGGCCTAGTCAAGAGTGTGCCAGTGGGAACAGACTGGGGACTGGATGTAAAAAAGCACATGAATGCTTATTCAATTATCTTCGTATAATAAAATAATAAATGAATAAATGAATGAATAAATAAATAAACAACAACAAACAAACAAACAAACAAACAAACAAAATAAATAACACTTTCCACCCCCCCACCCCCACCCCCCTTCCAAACAGGAGGGCAAGCTGTACGACAAAGGAAGAAGAGCGCTAAATTTAGCAGTGCTAGTCTGAGTAATCACGTTTCTGTTAAAAAAAAACAACCCTGACTTCATACCCCGATGACCTTTTCTCTCCCCCTCTAACAGGAGGGCAAGCTGTACGACAAAGACGTGTTCCCCCTCCACCTCCTCTCGGCCAACGCCTACCGCTGGTTCCTGCCCTCGTGGGCGCAGCGGGCCAAAGTGGCCGTGGGCCTCCTGGACCTGATGTTCGACATCTACGAGGACGTGCACCACCACATCCGCTTCTTCATGTGCGACCTCACCCCGGCCGCCCTCGGCCACTGGGGTGGCCACGAGGCCGTGCTGACGGACGCCCGACGCTGTCTACTCCAGTGCGATGTTGGCCAACGATCTGCAGAACCGCAGCTGCCGTCACGACCACCACTGCCACTACTCGCCTTACTGCACCACGCTGTGCGACCCCTTGCAGCGCCGCTGTACTGGGGAGGTCACCAAGCCCACGCTGTGGCAGGCGTGTTTGTTGCTGAAGGAGTATATCCTGTTCGACGCTCCCGAGGAGGTGCGTGCGCCTCTGGACCGGTTGTTGCAGCGTTGCTCGCACCTCATCATCTACGGGCAGTCCATCGACATGAGTCACGTGATCCTCATCACCGATCTGAAGACTGTCTTGTGGGACCACATCAAGAATATGAACGTGCGGTGATGGGGTTTGGTGGGTGTGGGGTGAGTTTGGGTGGTGGGGGGGTGTGTGGGGGGTATGGGTGGGGGTGGTGTGGGTGGGAGGTGGTGGTGGGTTTTTCAGGGGAGGGGGGTGGGGACGGTGTGGGGGTGTTGGGGGGTGGGGTGAGGGAGGTGGTGGGTGTTCAGAAGTGTTTGCCTGCACGTTTAATAACAGTTTTTAAAAATTTTATTTTATTTATGTATTTTTTCGATTTGGGGAACTCTTTCAGATTTTGAGATTGCCATTGTGGCAATTCTTTTTGAAAATCATGGTTTTAAAGATTGTACATGATGTTCATTATTTGGGGTATTTTGGTTTGATATAATTTCAGATGAGTTTATTTGGAGGTTGTTTATAATATTAGATAGGTTTATAATTTGGAATATTTTGTTTTGATAATTTCAGATGAGTTCACATTTTTTTGAGGAAGGGGGAGGGGGAAGGGAATTAAGATATGTTGCAGCTAGATGAAAGTGGTAGGTGTCGTAGGATCAACCCAGCATTGGTCATCATTTCTGTGTGGGGGTTGTCAGTGGGGATGTTGTAGAGTCAGTTTGGTTATGGTAGCAGACTGTGGAAGGTCCATGGTTTATTTTGATGCAGCATTATTTGACTGGTTGAACGTCTCAGATTTCAGTTGGAATTCCTCAGATCTGAAAAAAAAAAATGAAATGATACCAACCCCACACAGTAACATTTGGCAAGGAGAGGGAAAAGAACTGTCCAAATGAAAAAAAACAAAACAAAACAAAAAAACCAGTCCAAATGAATACCTGCTTGGAGAGGTTGGTATAGAAAGTAATGTAACCAAAAAAAAAAAATTTGTTCCTTTGTGTAAGAGAGTAGTTTATGATGGGAAATGTGCACCTGTAGATTCAATATGTGGTGAAAAGACTGGCACAGTGTTCTTTCTATGTGAAGTTTGCATAGCATACATACCTGGCACACCTGATCATTGTTGTAGTGGTCTGTGGAATTTCAACTGAAATCAGTGTCAGATTCTGTGAGAACGTGGCCGTAGTGAGTTTTAGATATAATGTTAAAAAATGTATGGGAAGTCTTTGGTTGTTATTGATCTCGATCGGAAATTTAATGTGTATAAGATTTTCAGATTCTTATTTTGAGAAAGCTGGTGTGCTGTATTCAGTATTTGTGGCCAGTGGATGCACAAAAAGCACACATCAGCTGTTTATTGAATCAAATCTTTTTTTGGGGGGGAAGTGATCTTGATATGCTATAAATATAAAGTAGTGCATTTTAGTGCTAGGTAGTCTGCTTACGAGTAGAATTATTTTTTAGATTATAGGGTAGACAAGAGGTCTGGCCACACCACAATGAAGTACATTAGGTTTGCAATCACCTTATTGCCTCGTTGATTTGGATCAATTTTGATGTGCGGTGAAGGAAAATTCTTCTGTGTAGGAGGTGGTAAGCATCCTGTGATCATATCATTAACCCTTGACCCGGAAGTGCCGGGTCAGGTGATTGAAATCGTTGTCATCATTTTTGTGTCATGTTTGCTTGGAAGAATGTGTATGTTTGTGTATAGTGTGTGTGTTTGTGTGTAGTGTGTGTGTGTAGTGTGTAATGTGTGTGTAGTGTGTGTGTAGAGTGTGTCACTGTGTGTGTGTGTGTAGTGTGTGTGTAATGTGTGTGTGTGTGTGTGTGTGTGTGTGTGTGTGTGTGTGTGTTGTGTGTGTGTGTGTGTGTGTGTGTTGTGTGTGTGTGTGTGTGTACCTGTGTGTGTACCTGTGTGTGTACCTGTGTGCGTGTGTGTACACATAGATTATAAAGTATAATTCATATAGAATGTAGCTTTTCTTTCTTTTTTTTGTTTGTTTTTGTTTTGATATTTTCTTTTCAGATTTTACTCTTGAAATCCATTTGTAGAACAGACTAGGAAAAGTCTTGTATTCTGCAAGGAAAAGAAAAGAGAAAAATCCTGGTCTGGGTAGAAGTAGGGAGAATGGCATGGATTTGTGTATTGAGAGAGTGATAGAGTTTTGTTGGTCGAATTTCTGTATTTGTGAGATGATAAGAGTATTTGAATTGAATAGGATGCAGGGATTTTCCATTTTTGTTGTTCACGAAGACATGAAAATGCTTGAAATACTTTTTACTTAAGTACAGGTACATGATTCCGTTTTTTGTTTTGTGCGTTATTCCAAAGTTATCCTGCATTCCTCTGCTATTTCCTCCTCTTCTTGAGTTCCTACTTCTTTCTCAGGTGTTTTACTCTCTGTCAGTTCCCCCTTTATCTTTTAAAATTTTTTTAATTTATTTTTTTGGAAGTGTTAGTATTTTATGAATCATTGCAAATCCTCATGTTTTGTTCTCTGGAAGAATGTAACGAGAATTGGGGTGAGGGTGGTGTGTGTGTTTTTGGGGGGGGTGATGTGTGTTGTGTGTGTGTGTGTGTGTTGTGTTGTGTTGTGTGTGTGTGTGTGTGTGTGTGTGTGTGTGTGTGTGTGTGTGTGTGTGTGTGTACATGGATGCTTCTGTGTGCATTCTATTGTTGGTTGAGTGTGTGTGTGTTTTCGTTGTTGTATGAGTGTTTGTCACTTTGGATTCTTCAATTTTGTGGATGAAATCTTTATATGTTGGAGATGGAGACAGAATTTAACAACTTTAAGTGTTGTCTGATGTGTTTGGAAGATCTTTTTCATGGCATAAAAGCGTAGCCCTTGTGACTTTTTATTGCAATTCATTGATTCGTTATGTCGGCTCTATTGCAGATTGTATAAGATTTGTGATCTTTGACTGTTTCATCCTTGTCCCTCCAATGTCAATATTTTATAAGATTTGTGATTTTTCACTGTTTCATCCCTTTATCTCTATTGTCGTTTTGATGTGTCTGTGTTAAATGAATCATTGTGTTGTTCCTTTTCCATATCATTTCCATGTCACTGTATTTTATTCAGAATCTCAGTACCAATGGAAAACTTCTGTGCATAAATTTTTCTGCAGCATTGCTTTAATCTCGTCATTTTCAGCTGATTTGTCGGTTTCTTTCCTTTCAAATTGCAATATGAACTGATCTGATGTTATGATTATGTTTAAGAAAAAAACACTATTAACAGAACGGTAGAAGAATGAAGAGGTTTAAACTTGTAGACGTGGACTTGTTCTGTACAGGCTTTGATTGGAGAGACTGATGAAAACAACCAGGAAAGCCTAATACTTTTTAATGTTATTTTATTTTTTTTATTACTTTTTAATAATTTTTGAAAAATATATTTTTATTTTTATTCTTTTTTTTAAGAAAGCCTAATGCTGATGCATCATATAAACCAGGGAACACACTGAACAGTTTTTGTTGAGTCACTTGAAAGAAAAAAAGTCCATGCTGAAAAAAAGAGCGATGATGTTGTTTGACCACACACTCATTGCTGTGCGATGAATGCGATGAAGATAATGCTGCTAAAACTCCAGAGACCACAAGGTTTTAGTGTGAAAGAAGATGCCGGCATCAACTGATCTTCCTCCATTGCTGTGGTGAGTCGTGGTTAAGACTCTGGACATAAAAATCTTTAAGGGTAGACCCAGGTCCAAAAGTGCCCCAAATCATGTTTTTTTTAGAATAAAAAAATTGCTGGATACATATATGGAGGTCTCCCTGTGTGAATTTAAACAATTCAGGTTGTAAAAAAATGTCTGTAGAAACAGGCTATTTCTACTTGTTATAGATGAAAAGGCTTAGGAGTTTGAAACATTTAGTTTTGGTGGCCATATTGGATTGTGTCTGTGGCAACAGCGCAGAAAACTGAGTAATTCTTTGATTTTTAGGCTTTACAAGTGATGCCCTTTCAATATATGGCATAACTTTGAACACGGGCTTGTAAACAAAATTTCTTCAGTTTCGACCCCCATGTCCCACCTTAAGGAAAAACGAGTTGACAACTACAAGAAAAAAACAACAGCAAAGACCAACCAAACAACTCTCCATTCATTGTTGAATAGTTCTGGATTTCATTTCTAACTCGCATTAAAGACATTCCTTTTTGTGACAGGCAGCCATTCGGACGAAACAATTTGTACATGTCATTTGTTACGAAATCCTTTTGGGGGTTTATTTTATGTGTATGTGTGTGTGTGTGTGTGTGTGTGTGTGTGTGTGTGTGTGTGTGTGTGTGGTCATGTTGGCATGACAGTTTTTTTTTTTTTTTTTTTTTTTTGCGTGGCAGTGTCACACACAGAACCCTGTTTCCTGTCCATCCTGTGTGGAAAAGGGTCGGTCACTGAGTCAGATGCGTATGTGTGTGGATTATTGTATGAGGGGTGCTTTTCTTTGAAGGCGTGTTGTGTTTAGACTTTGTGATACGTGTGTGAGAGAGTATGCAGTCACACTGGGGAGTGCCTAATTGTCATATATTGTAGGTGGTAGTTCAGCGTCAAAAGTTAACACACCTCGTATTTGTTATTGGCCTTATCGTCATGGTGGTTTTTGTTTGTTTGTTTGTCATAGTCAGTCATGGTTCTTTTTTTTCTCCTCCCCTCCCCTCCCTTTGTTAGTCATTTGTCTAAGTCATGGTTTATTTTTAGCATTCTCTTGAGACACAGTTTCTCTTGACAGCCATTTTGACCAATTCGGGTTCATTTTTCATACATTTTTACACAGCATTATTTTTTACTTCATTTACTGGTTGTTGTCTAATTCTTAAGTCACTTGTTATTTTAAAAAAAAAATGTTTTTCACGTATTTGGATTTAAAAAAACCAAACTTAAGTTATAGTTTATTGTAACATTTTTTTGTTGCATATAGTTTATTTTGTTTTGTTTTTTACTTTGTTAGTGATTTATTGAAGCCAAGGTTAATTTTTAGTATTCTCTCATAATGGTGTTTGATTAAAGTGATGGTTCATTTTTGTTGTTGACATTATTTAACATGTTTTTTCCAAGTTTGTATTTTACTATAATGATAGTTCATTTTTAATATTCTGTGGCACATACTTCAATCTTTTACTTAAATTGTGATCCATTTTCGAGATTAATTTGTTTTCAGTGAGGGAATCTGCCAGTTTGCTCTTTCAGCAAATGAGTTAGGAGATTCTAAGCAAACGAGAAATAAATCAGTTGACTAAAGGATGGTGTATGTCACAGTATGGTTGCCCTGTTTGTCCATTTGTGTGGTGATGTAGCTTACAGGTTGAGTTATGTAAAAATCATATTTACCTTCACTGTAGAAACCTAGGGTGTATCTGTTAGAAGTGTGTTCCTACGAAAGTGTTGGTTAACGTCACATCTTAGTGTAGCAAAGTTAGATAGATAGATAGATAGATAGGTAGATAGATAGATAGATAGATAGATAGATAGATAGATAGATAGATAGATAGATAGATAGATAGATAGATAGATAGATAGATAAACGTTATACTTATAATGATCAGCTTATCTGTCTTTGCAAGGTTATATTTTTATTTGCAGGTTATCTGTGTATGTTTGGTGTATGAATTCATTCATGTCATTGTTTGAGTCATGTTGTTTTAATGAAATAGTCGTTATTCATTTGAATGTAACACTTGGGCATACTTTTCATTATCGATGTGAAGGGTTGTATGTGATTTCATTGTGTAAGCAAAACGATGTTATTAGGAATTGTACAATGGTGACAGCTGAATCAAGTTCTCTCTTTTTTTAAAATCTGAACTGTTAGTGTAGAATTGTGTCTGAAAATAAATGGAAATTTTTTTTTAAGAGCAAAGTTTTCTTTTCAATTTTTGTTGGTGTAATGTTGTAAGCTTGAAATTGTATAGCATTGTTTCTTCAACATTTTATAGAGCATGTAAAAATATTGTTTCATGATGGAATGAACAGCATTGTCTGTAGAAAGTTGAAAAAAACATTTTCTTTTGTTATTTCCCTTTTTTAAAATCATGTATTTATTTAGGTGTTTTTTGTTTGTTATTTTGTGTTAAATCATGCAGCGATTATAAGGGCTTTCCCCACCTTGCCTGAATTAAGTTTTTAGAATGGTTGTTGATTCAGTTTCTGCAGGCCGTGTGGCCCCATAAGAACTGGAGATATGCATGTCTGATGTGTGGTGAGCAGTTAGGCTGTACGACAACAGTGAAGTAGTTGTTGTGTGTTCCCCAGCTGGGGGTCACCCAGAATGTGTACTCTGACTCACTCATCCCACCTGGGAATCACTGTGAGATTGAAATTGCACACTGAATGAAAAGTTTGCGTGTATGACTGTTTTCAAGTACCTCGCCATATAGGCAGCCATACTCCGACTTCAGAGGAAACAGTGCAGTTTAAGTATACTAACTGAAAAGTGTTCATATTAAATCTATATGTAATAAGAGTTTATTTTCTTGTGCAATTAAAAAACAACAACTGACATTTGATAAACAGCATCAAGGTCATACATGACTTTCAATTTTGTCATCAGCTACAAGAGAGAGTTGAGAGTAGTGTGGTTGAAGTTTAGGAAAAAATCAAATTTTTTTGAATAGTCAAAACGCTGATGACTGGAATTCTTTGGGTTCCATCAATTAAGACTTTCTCTGTCTGTCCCAGCCAGCATACATCGGAGAAAATTTTTAAAAAACCTATCACAGTCAAAATCAAAATGTGTATTCATGTGTTGTGTAAATGACATATTCAGATAAGAACTTAAAGTTTTTTGCTGTCTGAGGAAAATGTTGACCTAGGCCTACATATGAAGTGTATAGCGTAGTGTAAATGGAAAAGATATAGGGGGCGGGATAGCTCAGTGGTCAGAGCACTCGCTATCCCCAAGTCAAGTTAAGCTGTGTCAAGTGTGGTTGCCAATTGGATAGGTGACTGTTTACACACCTTGGCCTCAGTACAGTCCCCCCAGTTCATCCAGCTGTCAATGGGTACCTGCCCTCTTTAGTGTCAGGGAAGGTAAAGCAGCGAAGGAGAGGAGATGGGCGCCGCCCTCAATATGCTGGCCCCTAGAGAAGCTGAGGTCTCTGACACCTCGCTCCCCTACGACTGCCTAGGTTATGGTACACCTTGACCCTTAAAATTTTTTTTTTACCTATATCTACATACAGGTATAGACAAGGCTTCAGGCCCTGTTCAGGGTTTGGGTCAGGCAACCTATGGAGGAAGCTTCCCCATAGTCAGTCTAGGCTGCTTTGTCTCATGTTTCTTGTGATGCAAGTTTTTTTTTCCCGTCATCTTTTGTATTTTCTTTGTAATTTGGTTTTGGTTCGTCAGTTGTTTTCACCTTATAAAAAGGTAATGAGATGGAACAGGTAGCTGATTGTGATGGAATTGCTTATTTGTGTCTGTAATTACAAATTATGTATGAAGTGTGGAAAAACAGTTTGATTTTTATATGGGATTTGTCATCTGAATGTTTTGTATGTAGTATGGAAGAAACAGTGTGATTTTGTATATGGGATTTTTAATATGTGGAGTATGTAGTATGGAATAAACGGTTTGATTTTTATATGGGATTTGTCATCTGAATGTTTGTATGTAGTATGGAAAAACCGTTTGATTTTTATATGGGATTTGTAATTTGCATGAGAAGTATGTAGTATGGAAGAAAGAGCAGTTTGGTTTTTGTATGGGATTTGTAATTTGCATGTGAAGTATATAATATGGAAGAATATTTGATTTTTTTAATATAGGATTTGTCATCTGAATGTGGAGTATGTAGTATGGAAGAATGGTTTGATTTTTATATGGGATTTGTAATTTGAATGTGGAGTATGAAGTATGAAGAACAGTTTGATTCATTCAATGTGTTAATGTCTGTGCCTGACATGTAATGCTTTTTTTTTTGTTTTGCAATATTTTTGTCACGTGTAGTTTTTTTTTTCACCTGTCGTGCGCTTTCTAACAGGTGTTGTACATTTTGCCATAATTTGATATTGTCTGGTCCCTGAAGTAAATGGTAGATTGAGGGCAAGATTTGGGGAGATGATTAACTAACTGACCTTGCTGTAGTGGATGGAAGTTAAGATCTTTTTTTAGAGCTGAACTTTGGTAAATGCTTCAAGCGTAGGGTGTCAGCCATTTCACAACAGAAAAATAGCTCTGACAAAAGTTAAAAAAGTTAAAGTCTGTCCCGAGCCTAAGGCTCATCAGGCCGGTGCTTATCCCGGTTTCTGTGGCGTTAAGCGACTGAGAGTCATAGACTCCCCCTGGATAGGACGCCAGTCTATCGCAGGGTTAACCCCCAACACAAGGTTGGTACCCCTTTTACACCTGGGTGGGGTGAGAAAATAGCCGTAAAGTGCCTTTTCCAAGGGCACAACGCCATAGCCGAAAGCTGGGATCGAACCCGCAACCTTTAGATTACGAGACCAACGCCCTAACCACTGGACTATAGCGGCGGCTAGCTCTGACAAAGGTTGGTGCAAAGAGCTGACAGGATGAGTTGATGGTCTTCTGACCCTGACAGGATGAGTTGATGGTCTTCTGACCCTGACAGGATGAGTTGATGGTCTTCTGACCCTGACAGGATGAGTTGATGGTCTTCTGACCCTGACAGGATGAGGTGATGGTCTGACCCTGACAGGATGAGTTGATGGTCTTCTGACCCTGACAGGATGAGTTGATGGTCTTCTGACCCTGACAGGATGAGTTGATGGTCTTCTGACCCTGACAGGATGAGTTGATGGTCTGACCCTGACAGGATGAGGTGATGGTCTTCTGACCCTGACAGGATGAGGTGATGGTCTTCTGACCCTGACAGGATGAGTTGATGGTCTTCTGACCCTGACAGGATGAGTTGATGGTCTTCTGACCCTGACAGGATGAGTTGATGGTCTTCTGACCCTGACAGGATGAGTTGATGGTCTTCTGACCCTGACAGGATGAGTTGATGATCTTCTGACCCTGACAGGATGAGTTGATGGTCTTCTGACCCTGACAGGATGAGTTGATGGTCTTCTGACCCTGACAGGATGAGTTGATGGTCTTCTGACCCTGACAGGATGAGTTGATGGTCTTCTGACCCTGACAGGATGAGTTGATGGTCTTCTGACCCTGACAGGATGAGTTGATGGTCTTCTGACCCTGACAGGAGTCTCCAGAACAGGACTGGGGATTTGGGGATCTTTTGCTTTGAGGGTTTTTGTTTTGTTTTTTGGATGGACCCTCATGTCATCCCACATGCATATATATCTGCATATAGGGAGGGACACATGGTAGGGAAAAAATCTGTTAAAAAAGCAAGCCACCCACAACAGAAATACCCGCTAGAGGGAGACAGAAGTTTGGTGTATGATTTTACTGATTTATACTGATATACAGTTATACTGATTTGAGGCCCTGTGTGCGAATGCACGCAGAACATCTTGTGCACACGTTAAATCCTGTTCCGCTTTTCATAAGAGTAGGCCATTGTGTGCCGGTGGGAACAGATGACAAGATTTACAAAAACTGCATATTCACGGGGACTGGATGTAAAAAAGCACATGAGTGCTTATTCCATTATCCCCGATATGAAAGAATAAATAAAATTCAGATGAAGAGGTTTGTTTGAAATATTTATCCAAGTTCTGCAATAGAAGGGAGCTTTCTGTTTGCCATCTGCATGATCAGTTGTTTGTTTTGTTAATATTTACTCCCCACCCACACCCTGCAGTATGGGGGATTTTCTCTAGGCTTAGTGCTTACTGCAATATTTTTTGCTTGCCTGCGATTTACTGATTCTAGTCGTTCTGTCTTAGTCATGCCATAGACGGAATTTGTCTGCCATAATAATTTTATCAGCAATCATGTCTATTCTGGAATATCTCCCATGTTTTTAAGTTTTGTAATCATTGCTTTTTTTGTTTTGTTTCTTATCTATAATTTTTTGGTCTTGATACTGTAGCATGTATATGTAATTTTGTTGTTAGTCGTAGTATGTGCATGATGTATCCTCACAACAAGTTATACACTTCAGAGTAAAAAAAAAAAGTCCCATAATATTTTATGATGGTTATAGTATGTGCAATGTATAATCAAAGCAGGCAGGCCTACCACAGTTCAGAAAATAATTTTGGGGTGAAATGTTTTAAAAAATTGAATATGCTTGCACATATATATATATATATATATATATATATATATATATATATATATATATATATATATATATATATATATATATATATATAACCAAAGTAAATAATGCAGTTCAGATAAGTATTACTACCCAAAATCTCACGATTGATGAGGTCCAGCCAAAGAACAGCAAAAAGGAAGTCATGTAATTCTGTTTTTCCAGGTGAGCAGTATTGGGTATTGGCTTGGGGTTTTTTTGTTGTTGTTTTGGTATTGGCTTGTATCTTGTAATTTTTAAAATGTAAAATGTTATGTATAGTTGTAGAGGTTTTTTTATTTTTATGTTTTTACAGATGTAAACCACATAATTGCAATTTTGTAACAAACAGATAGATTTTGCCCCCTTTTCAATGTTATATTGAGGCTTTTGGTTTTGAATTATATATTTGCTTCATGTGCAATGATTATCGCAGTAGCAGCCGTGATGATGATGTTCAGTTTATTGTTTATAATTTCCCACCTATTGTTAATAATTTTTAATTAAAAAAAGGTATTTCTGTAGATCATGATAACAAACGATTTGAGATATGATTATCAAAAGGTAACTGAAAAAGAAATCCAAGAGGCTGTTTAAACAGGCATTCACACAATTTGATGAACGTCAAATATATATTTTTTTTAAGTCAAAGAAATTGGATTGATCACAACAGAAACCCTAAAGACTCATGAACAGGGAATCATGCACTGATTTAGGTCAGTTGACAAACAGCCAAAAGAACAAATGGAAGAAACAGATCCGAATATTGATAATTGTTACTATTGTTCATGTCAAGTCAAGTCAAGTCAGACTACTTGAACCCTCTTAGTCCCGACCTGGGATTTGCCAGGATTAAATAATTCCCTCCCCTAAATCCCGACCCAGGCAGGATTTACACACAGTAGTTTTCCATCATGCAGTGACCTTCACCGATCGCTATCACATGTCGAAGCTCTATCAGGCCAGAGGCACATAGCCTGTGGTGAGAGTCTGGAAGTAATTATAGCTGCTAGTATGTATTTAGGAGGAAAAAGTGAGCCAGCATGTGTGCCTGACCTGATTTCGTGATGGAATGCGAAATGTAGGAGCAGTTTGTGTTCAGAGAGTCCAAATGCAAGAGGGTTAATCATCCCATGAAAGGTAATGACAACACTGACAGGTGCATAAATTGATGAGATTGATTATAAAAAAGCAACAACATGAAACATGATATGTTGTGAATCATGTTATAGGGTATAATCTACAACCTTAGATGATAACTGGAATTAAAAAAAAATTTTCTATCAAGACATCTATGAATTGTCATAAACTGATGTCTGAATCCAGAGTGAAAGCAACAAGGGAGTGGTGACTGTCCCCTAATCTGTGAAAATATTAGTTCTGATTTGTCAGTATTGTGCGGGTGCGTGTATTGGTTTGTTGATTAATATTGTCAACATGCTGATTGTAATTTATTGAGAGAGAGAGAGAGAGAGAGGAGAGGAGAGAGAGAGAGAGAGAGAGAGAGAGAGAGGAGGAGAGAGAGGAGAGAGATCTGAATCACATATTTAACTATTTCACAAGTTGTTCAGCAATGTTTTATTTCAGATTTGGCAATAGAAAAACAAGGTTGTTTTTTTCTCAAACGAAAAGAAACGTGCCATTTGCATGTCTTTATTCACCTTATTTTTGAGTCAATGAGTGTTGAACTTTTTTTCCCCATGGGATCACCAATGTGAAGAATAGACAGCTTTGATGTAGGTAGCTGCCAATATACCCCGAAATCCAAAAAGTCATGATTATGTGACAGTTTTTTTTCCGTAAATAATATTCTCTGGAAAATTGATTTGTAAGGATGTACCAAAAAAAGAAAAGTTATGATTCAGTCCTATCATGTTGTTTACAGCCCCGCTGATCACACAGGCCATATCAGGGCTGTCACCTCATCAAATTTAAAACTCAGAGATTGAAACTGTGCAACTGTATACAGATTACGAGATAGAAGTGCTTGAAAAGCAATGGATTGTGTCAATAATCAGACATTTTTATACTAGCCAAGAATATGTGTCAATGAAATGTGATGAAGTAGTGCCATCTAGTGGTTTACAAGGTAGACAATAATGCTGAATATTTTATGAGCGGAAAAAAGCAGCTGTCACAAAGCGTCGACTTCTTTTGGTTGCCATTTCCAGTCGTAACGGGTAACAGTATAACTGAGGGTTAAAGAAAAAGTTTGTTATGTAATAATGAGGTTGTTGCTTCTTTGTGCTTGTTTTTTCTCTTTGTCGTGTCCTGAAATGATGCATTAAAAAAAAAAAATCCTTGAAATTTGAATGAAATGTTTATATTACCTCCTCCCCCCCAAAAAAAAAAAAGAAAGAAAAGAAAAAAAATGAGAGAGAATGAAAAAAGAAGAGGTTTGATCATGTGCAGTCATGGTTTTAGACTGAGGGTGAGATGTATTATAACCCCCTGAAATGAGGGTGTGTGTGTTGGTAAAAGTTAAAGTCTGTCCCAATCCTAAGGCTCATCAGGCCGGTGCTTATCCCGGTTTCTGTGGTGTTAAGTGACTGAGAGTCATAGACTCCCCCCTGGATAGGACGCCAGTCTATCGCAGGGTTAACCCCCAACACAAGGTTGGTACCCCTTTTACACCTGGGTGGGGTGAGAAAATAGCCGTAAAGTGCCTTTTCCAAGGGGACAACACCATAGCCGAAAGCTGGGATTGAACCCGCAACCTTTAGATTACGAGTCCAACGCCCTAACCACTAGGCTACAGCGGCGGCGATCATTGTCTATCTCCCCTGAAATGAGGGTGTGTGTATTGAACTATCATTCTGATCATTGTCTGTCTGTCTGTCTGTGTGTAATGGGTACAGAGCAGCTGGGATGGAAGAAAGGATGGCGTCTAGGTCTGTGAGTCTGGCCACTGCAGATGCCAGTGTTAGTCTTACTGCAGCCAATAGTGACAAATCAAAACCAAAAAAAAAAAGACCACCCCCTAAAAACCCTTTTCCCTACTTCTTCAATATCTTGATTTTGACATAGAAAAAAAAAGACAACCCCCTAAAAACCCTTTTCCCTACTTCTTCAATATCTTGATTTTGACATAGAAAAAAAAAGACCACCCCCTAAAAACCCTTTTCCCTACTTCTTCAATATCTTGATTTTGACATAGAAAAAAAAAGACCACCCCCTAAAAACCCTTTTCCCTACTTCTTCAATATCTTGATTTTGACATAGAAAAAAAAAGACCACCCCCTAAAAACCCTTTTCCCTACTTCTTCAATATCTTGATTTTGACTTAGAAAAAAAAGTGTCCCTGTCCTCTCTTTGTGCAGATTATGACAAAAGCAAAATAAATAAATACCAACAAAAAACCCCATCTAAAAACACTCCCCCCCCAAAGTGAATCCACCAATAACCCCCAAACAACCAGACCCAGGTTTTTATTGTTTTCGTTGAGCTAAGCAACAGATATATTTATATATATAGATATGTGGCGCTCCACCACGAAATGAGTCGCTTAGCACATTACCCAATTTTGTGCTAGGAGCCTTTAAAGGCAGGTGGGGGTCAAGTTGTCAATTTTGTGATTTTGATTGATTATTAAACTAGATTTGTTTATTTATCTTATAATGAAATATCAAGGTATAATTTTTATTCGTTTTGCTTTTAAATGTGTTTTGAAAATACCAAGGTACTCATTCTGACAACCTGTTACTAAAATAAACTTGCCCGTTTCTCATTTTGTCACATCCTGCAGTCTATCATTTCAATTTGTAATAATGTTGCACAGAATTGTCCGATTTTCAATCTGTTTTTTGTATTTGATAGCCACTTTATTGCAGATTGATAACATGTCAATAACTAAAAATTGACCTCATGTGCACTCCGTCTCATTATGTGGTGGAGCGTCACATATATATATGTAAGAACTTCTAGATGACACAGGGTAACTATATTTTTGTAGCTGTGACTCAAAATAATCATGTGTAGATTATCATGGATACTATTTATATGGATTTTTTGGTTTCGATCGTATGTAACAAAAATGTATTCGGTCCTTTTTTAAAATTTTTTTTTTTTAATGTTGTGTGTGACAGTATTTGGTTGTCTGGGCAGTTTGATAAATCAAAATTTTTGTTCTTTTTTTTTTGTGTGTGTGTGTGACATGAATGACTCATTTTTGGACTCTATTATTAATTTATCCATATTTGTCCTTCGTGAAGGTAATGAAAAATCATGGATTTATTACGGTGACTATATTTGTCTGCGTTTGCCGACTTCTTTTTGTGATGTACCTGACACGCTTTTGACTCGTCACAATGAGACTTTATTTCTTCATGCCTCTGTCCTCTTCTTGTGGTGGTCATGATCAACCTTTGATTTGATATGTTGGTGTGATACATATATATGTCAACCGTTTATGTGCGATATTGGGTGGCAAAACTTTAGAGGTGTTACGACGACTGTTTTGATGATAAGTATTATATTAGTTACTGACAAATCTTTGATTTATCACTACTGTGACTTAATTCGTCTGTAGTTATCATTTTTTTGGTGTCGTTTGTAGCGAGTCTTTGATGAAGGTGAATCAACACATCAGGTTGTTGTTTATTTGTTTTTCATTTAAAGTCTGTTCACTCTAAGTGATATTAAGACTTAAACAAGCATTTAAAGTAGCTAAAACAAACCCAACAAATATAACAAATTCAAAAGGAAACCTGTAACAGAACAATAATAGCAGACCGAGAAATAACTTAAGCAATATCAACAATTTCTGGTCTAGGAGTGAGTAAACCCACAGATTTTCTTTTTCAGATCTATGATACCAGAATTTTTTAATAATGATGTCAAGATAGGGCAATCAAAAAGAATGTGTTCATAAGATAAAGGGTGAGAACAAGCACATACCACGTTTTGGGAATACTTGGTTTTCCAGGAGTTTAAACGCAGCTTAAATATTATTTTTAAAATGCGTCTTGGTGGTTGTTTGTTTTGTGATGTGACTGACCAACTTTGGACTTAACCACAACACTTCTGTGCGTGGTCTGCCTGTTTCTTCGTCTGCTAATGACCAACTTTCGACTCATTTCAGCGTTACGATATGTCAATATTTAGTCCGTTTTTGTTTGTGATACTAAGACAAACCATTGACTTAACATAATTTGATGTGTCAGTGTTTGTATGTTTTATTGTGGATTTTTTTTAGGTGGATGTTACTGACAAGCCTTTGACTTGTAATGGTGACTGGATACAGGTGTCTGTCTTTGTGTGTGTGATGCTTACGACTTGCAAACATTCAGCTTGTGCCGACTTTGTTCATCAATCTTGATTTTCTGTCTTTGTGATCTTTGTGGTATATCATTTGAGTCAGTGTGTTTGGGATTTACTGGAAAAAAACAACTTTGCGTTTTCTGTTTGTGTGATAGTGACAGATCTGAGACATGTGTACGGATGGTGAGTGACTTGATTGACTTGGTTTGTCCGTTATCTTTGAAAAGCTGTTGAGGAAGCTTTGGTTTGCTGGGGTGACTGGATCTGTACATCCGTTTGTTACTTCACTCTGACGCCAGTGGCAACTACTTCAGTATACACGTGGGTTTCTTTCTGATGCTAGTGATAAACCTTTGACTTAACGTGGTGACATCACATGTCAGGTTTTTTTTTTCTGTGTTTTTTTTACTTCTTTCTTTGTGATGTTGGTGATAAATTTGGCGCATCTTTTGACTTTTTACGGTGACTGGATACATCAGTTCTTTCTGTGTTGTCAGGCTTATGATTGACAAGAGTTTTGTGTGAAGTTAGTGAGTGGCAAACCTTGGACTTGTAATGGTGACTTGATACAGGTGTTTGTCTTTGTGTGTGTGGTGCTTATGATTTAGCAAACATTCAGCTTGTGCCGACTTTGTTCATCAATATTGATTGTCTGTCTTTGTCTGTCTTTGTTCATCAATATTAATTCTTTGTCTTTTGTGATCTACTGACAAACTTCTGCACTTACTACGGTGACTTTATGTGTCGATATTTGGTTCTGTATGATGCAAATAACAAGCTTTTGACTGTTCACCAGCCACTATTTTAGTGCATTTCTATATGTCGTATTAGTCGCGGACGAACATTGTCACTGGATCCATCAGTATTTGTCGGTGTCTCGGTGATACTGATGACGACATCATGGACTCATCACTGTCACGCCGTATGTCGCCCTTTGCATTATTTCTTTGTGACGTTACTGACACACACAAACCTTGGACTGACATCTTCGACTGATCATCTGTCTCTCTCTCGGCATTCCCTGTGAACTGGTTGTGACGATGCTGCCGCTACTTGTGTTGCTTACCTGAAACACCTTACAACCAAACGCGGATCATTTTGTTTTTGATTTGTTGGTAGTGAGAGGCCTAAGGTGTGTTGACTGAAGGTGCGTTCTGTGAAGGAGGTTCATGGCTGGGGTTGGTGAGTTTGGATTGTTATAAAACTTTGTATCTTAGGCATTTATTTGTGAAGCAGCTGAATTTCCTAAAAGCGGTCGTCTGACAGTTTGAAACCTTTATAATTAAAACTCGTAGGCGTTTGTTTGTTGTTAAAGCAGCTGGCCTTAACACTGACAGGAGGTAAGTTGTACATCGTGATTGATGTGGAAGTGACGTTTCCTGGGACTGCTGTGTCCGGGTTTGACTGTTAGCTGCATACGGGGGTCTGTCAGTGTGGTTCGTTGTTCTGTTTGATGCAGTGTTCTTCTGCGAGGTTTCTGTACAGCTGTACTTGAGTCTATTCCATCCATGAGGATAAGTGTTGGGGGGTGGGAGTGGGGGGTGGGGTTCTGTTCTTCACAGGTTGTTTCTCCCCTTGGGTTATGTTGTTATTTTAGTATATATATATATATATATATATATATATATATATATATATATATATATATATATATATATATATATATATATATATATGTGTGTGTGTGTGTGTGTGTGTGTGTGTGTGTGTGTGTATATATGTATATATGTATATATATATATATATATATATATATATATATATATATATATATATATATATATATGTGTGTGTGTGTGTGTGTGTGTGTGTGTATATATATGTATATATATATATATATATATATATATATATATATATATATATATATATATGTAAAATTCTAAAAACTTAACCTGTGGGAATACCAGGGGTGGGTTATTATGTTATTTTAGATATTGATAATATTCCTTCTCTTCTGTGCTAAACATTTTTTCCTTCTTGTTTTATTGTTGTTGATTGTAATGGTGTATTATTGGATTATTCACATGCATCTTTTTTTTTTTTGTCTTGAGAATTCTTGCCCATTTCAGAGAGGCTAGGCACTTAGTAAGTGGTCACGTTTACACTGTGGTAGTTCTTTTTTTCTCTTCTCTTTTTCAACACTGAGGTAGTTTTTTTTTTTTCCTTCTCTTTTTCAACACTGTGGTAGTTTTTTGTTGTTGTTTTTTTCTCTGTCTCTTGTTCAATACTGTGGTATTCATTTATTTATTTATTTCTCTTTTTCAACACTGTGGTATTTATTTATTTATTTATTTCTCTTTTTCAACACTGTGGTAGTACGTAGTTGTTGAGCTTGCAGAAACTGAGACTCTCACAGGCAGTTTGGGAAAGGTGTGTACAGATTTTTTATATATATTATACACATATATGATATTTATATCTATCTATATTTTTGTAGAATCTAGTTGGCTGTCATCGCACCCTAGTGGTTAATTTTTCTCTCTCTATTTTTTTCTCAATCTTTGTGATTCACTGGCTTTTTTGTGGGGGGTTTGCCTACATGAAGGCATGTTTGTTTCTTTCCTTCTTTTCAGATGGCTTAGTGGAATGTAGCTGTTGTGTCTGCGTTCATTCCATCTTCTGAGTATTCCTGACAAGTCACTGGGGCAAAAAAACATAACAAAGAACAAAGAACTTGTTCTAAAGTAGGTACCAAAAAACTGGTGAATTGTTGATGAGAAGGGGAGAAAAGTTGAACTATAAATGATTATTTGCAAAAAAAAAAAAGCCAACAAATCGAATGAGCCATAAAGATGAGTAAACTGAAAAGGTCACCCATGTCTCTTACTTAATGTGTGCACACACGACCAATTTTTTTTTTATTTTATCCACCAAATATGTGACGCTCCACCACAGAATGAGTCGCTTAGCACATTACCCAATTTTGCGCTAGGAGCCTTTAAAGGCAGGTAAGGGTCAAGTTGTCAATTTTCAGATTTTGATTGATTATTAAACTATATTGGTTTAACTACCTTATATCGAAATATCAAGGCATAATTTTTATTACTTTTGCTTTTAAATGTGTTTTGAAAATACCCAAGCCCTCATTCTGACAACCTATTACGAAAATAAACTTGCCCGTTTCTCATTTTGTCACATCCTGCAGTCTATCATTTCAATTTGTAATAACTTTGCACAGAATTGTCCGATTTTCAATCTGTATTTTGTATTTGATAGCCACTTAATTGCACAT
The DNA here is from genome assembly GCA_030674155.1 of Stramonita haemastoma. Taxonomy (NCBI): domain Eukaryota; kingdom Metazoa; phylum Mollusca; class Gastropoda; order Neogastropoda; family Muricidae; genus Stramonita; species Stramonita haemastoma. Next base: position 5,837,385 of record CM060341.1, read on the forward strand.
TAATAACATGTCATTAACTAAAAATTGACCTCCGGTGCACTCCGTCTTATTATGTGGTGGAGCGTCACATATGAATGTATGTCCAGTCCTTTCTATGTTATTGTTTCATATATCTACATTCTATATTAGACTTGTAAAATGTGAATACAAACGTTTGGAAAAAACCCTCAAGAATCCATCTCTTTCCTTACCCCCCTGGCCATACTGCAAAAGACATCTGTGGAAATGCTATCTTCACAGACATAAACATTTTTTATTTTATTAATCAGCATTTTTTAATTTTAAATTTTATTTTATACCACTTTATGTCACAACAGATTTCTCTGAGTGAAATTCGGGTTTGCTGTCCCTGAGAAAAGCGTGTCACCATAATAATAATATATATACACAAGCCTACCATTATTTACAGCATTTTTTTTATATTAATTTTTTTTTTTTTTATATCTACAGCATTTATTGACAATTTCAGATTCCTTCTCCCATATAGCATCACCCACCCACCCACCCCTCTTTTTTTTGTTTTGTTTTTGTTTAATATCACTTTGTAACAAGATGTTACGGTCATTAATTTTGCACACACTGTGTTTTTCTGATAGGCACAGTAGAGATGTGAGGAATGAGGAAGTATCTGAGACAAAAGGCATAGTATGGAAACACAGCTGCATCAAAAATCAGAAGTTCTGGCTAACCATAAACTCCAGTAGAAGAGGTATATAGGTATCTGAGAGAAAAGGCATAGTATGGAAACACAGCTGCATCAAAAATTAGAAGTTCTGGCAAGTTAACCATGAACTCCAGAACATGAGGTATTACAGGTATCTGTGACAAAAGATATAGTATGGAAACACAGCTGCATCAAAAATCAGTAGTTCTGGCTTACCATGAACTTCAGTATGAGTGTACAGGTATTTGAGACAAAAGGTATATTATGGAAACACAGCTGCATCAAAAATCAGTAGTTCTAGCTAACCATGAAGTTAGGTACAAGAGGTGTACAGGTATCTGTGACAAATGGCATAGTATGGAAACACCATAAAAAATCAGTAGTTCTGGTTAACCATAAACTCCAGTATGAGAGGTATTACAGGGTAGATGGTCAGACTTGTGCACTAAGAAACATTCACTTCTCACTTTGTGCACTCGGTTTATTCTTTACATGTTGTAGGTTTGCCTCAAGCTTATGAGCTTATCACAAACTCTTTCCCACAACACTTTTTGTCTATTTCTGGGTTTGGTTTTGATGTATATTTCTTTGGTTCAAAATTTTTTTTTTTTTTTTAACCTGGTACACTGTAACTTCTTAGCAACAGCTGAACAGAGCACCAAGTTGTAACAAAACCAAAAGGAAGACATGCGAGTCATGCAGTGGATGTGAACAGTGTACAGAAGTGTATGTGTGTAAACTACAGAAGCTGGTGTTTTTTGTTTTTAAAATTAAAATTTTTTATTTTAAAATTTTTTTTAATTTTTTGACTAGAGCAGCTGTAGAGTAGATTAAAAAAATATTATTTATTTATTTTTTATTTTATTTTATATATATATATTTTTTTTTACTAGAGTAGCTGTACAGTAGATTGTAGAATGTTGTTTTTTTGACTCAAGGCTTAGATTGGTGTCAGCGAATAAGAGGAGTGGACAATCAGGTAGTAAGTAGCGGTAGAAACGAATCATACAAAATAAAAACATAATCCCCCTGCTGTCTGTCATGTTAAGACATCATCCATCAAGTTTTGATGTGGCTGTCCCTATAACGGAATTGGAAACAAATCTCACAAGATAAAAACTCCCCTTCTCATGGGAATGGGGGGGGGGGGGGGGGGGGGCTGTTGGTATAGACAGCATCCCCATTTTCTGGGAATTCTGTGAGCACTAGGAATTTCCTCTTTTCTATCCCTTTCTTTGTTTCTGCCTTGTTCTTTTTCTTCCTGTCACCACCTCCCTTTTTCTTTTTTTTTAAAGTAATTTTTTGTTTTAACCTCCCTCTTGTCTATTTTCTGCATTCTTGGTCTATTTCCCCCCCCTCTTGTCTATTTTCTGCATTCTTGGTCTATTCTCCCCCCTCCCCCCCCAAGCTTACCACACGGAAAATACACTGGAATTCAATAGTCCAGGTTCAGAATAAAATGAACAAGTCAAAATAATAATAATAATAAATGGAATTTTTATCTTGCAGAAACAAATCAAAGTGCTTATGAACATCAAGAACAACAAAACTCTGATCAAACACGATGAACAATGTAACGTTCACTGAAGTGAATTCCACCCCCCCCCACCAGATTTTACCCCTGAGAACAAAACAATACGGTTAAACAAACAAAGATGAAGCTCATGCAGTAACGAAGAGCACAAACCCCAAATCTCAGGTTAAATTAAAAAAAAAAAAAAATCATTCCTGTCGTTGTTGCGTTTTCTCTCTCTCTCTCTCTCTCTTTCCCTCCATGTATATGAACCGTGCACTCTTTCGCTGTGATTTGATTTGTATGGATGCAACAGTTGTGATCTGTGTTGTGGAGTTTTTGTTTGTTTGGTCGAGTTGAGCTCTGTCAGGTCTCTTGATGAAGAGAGAGCTTTGATGTGCGCACTTGCGAGGAACAGTATTTGGCTTAGTGTTTTTTTTTTTTTTTTTAAAATCTCTTTTTACATGTGATTTTGTTGTTGTTTCGCTTTGCAAAAATGTAAACTTGGGCAGAGATTATATGTTGTTTAAAGAAAAGACTGTTTTGGTTTTGTGTGTGTGTGTGTGTTTGTGAGTGAGTGTGTGTGTGTGCGTGAGAGAGAGAGCAAAAGAGAGAGAGAGAGAGAGAGAGAGAGAGAGAGAGAGAATGTGTTTATTTTATTTATTCTTTTATATCAAGGATAATAATGGAATAAGCAAACATGTGCTTTTTTACATCCAGTCCCTGTGTGCATGCAGTTTTGTAAATCTTGTCATCTGTTCCTACATGCACACAATGTACTCTTAAGAAAAGCGGAATAGAATTTAACATGTGAGCAAGATGTTCTGCATGGGTTCGCACATGGGGCCTTGGTTTAAAGTCTCATCCGAAGGACTTGTGGGGAGAGTGGAGTCTGCACTGATGTTAACTCCAGAGGAAAATATTCCCTTGAACAGGAATCGAACGCGGGTCATCAAACTGCAAGCATAGTGTTCTGACCACCAAGCTATCCTGTCCCCCATTTCTCTGTTTGAAATTCAGGTTGCTGACCCTGCGTTCGCACATGGGGTCAACCATCCTGCACAGGCACTGTTTATACCCGTAACAACATCATACCAACAAAAATCAACAAAACCACAGTGTTTTCATTTGCATTACATTTTATTTCAACAGTGGAACAATTTCTGGTGTTTTTTTTTTCTCCCCATTAGACCCCTAGTTGCATGCACTCAAACATTAATAAATACTTTAAAAGACATTTTTCGTAACAATACTTGTCACGTACATAAACACATTAACATCAGAGTGATCTACAATGCTTTCCTATACACACTACAACCATCACAATCATAGTTGGTCCTGTTAACATTGTCATCATTATTATTATTATCATCATTGTTATCATTTTGTTTGTTACTGCTGTGGTTGTTTCCAGCCCACCCAACCCTCACAGCCATTTTAGCTAAACCCAACTGTTAATAATCTCCCCCCACCAAAAAAACAACAACCCCCCCCCCCCCACACAAAACACACACACACACAAAAAGAGAGGAAAAAGAAGAAGAAAAAAAGAACCCCCAAAGAACAACAAAAAAACTCTAAATATAAATTATTTAACAAAACCAAACACACTCCTAACCCCCCCCCCCCCAAAAAAAAAAGACGGGGGACCAAACTAAATCAGAGCTGATGAACCCAAACCTGACCATTCAACCAGTGTAGACATGAGGAGATGTTGGACCTTATTCTCCTGAAACAGTTTGTAAATTAACCTGCTGTGGTAGGGTTTGTTAATTAAGCAGCATCGAGCGCGGTTACCCATTGGATGGGCAACCATTTGCCCACCTTGGCTTGGTACAGTCCCCCCAGCTGTAAATGGGTACCTGCCCTCTTTAGGGTCAGGGAAGGTAAAGCAGCGAGGGAGAGGAGATGGGGCCGCCCTCAATATACTGGCCCCTGGAGAAGCTGAGGTCTCTGATGCCTCACTCCACTATGACCATATAGATTATGGACACCTTTACCTTTTCATGGTTTCAGTATCACTCATTTCTCACACACACCTACCCACCCATCTCCTCAGGAAAAATGAAGCAAAATATTTCACCAAAAAGTCTGATTATTACAGCACACCAACAGCTAAAAAAAAAAAGTGAAAGAAAATGAAGAGATAGGATAACACAGCACTGTACTTCACATGACTGTATTCTAAATTAAATAATGCATCATTCCGTTCTAAAAGAAGGTGTTTTCATGAGTACAGGGTAGGCTGAAATATTCACTCAATCCATAAATAAAATGTTCACCAATCAATCAATCACTAAAATCTTAGAAGAATGAAGCAGAGAACAAATAAATATAATATATATATATACAGACAGACAGACAGACACATACACACACACACACAGTTCAACTATTTGATTCAATCCACCGAAGATCTCAGATATGTTTCCCTATAGACACTAAACAAAGAATGTCACTATCCCTGAATTAAAACAGTTCATCACTGCACTGTTAACACATAACTATTTCCACCTTTCTGTTTGTGTCAATATCTGTGACTCACACAGTTCACTGAACTGCTAACACATATCATTTTCCACCTTTTTGTTTGCGTCAATATCTCTGAATCACACAGTTCATTCATCACTGCACTGCTAACACACATTTCCTACCATCTACCTGTGTTCAACACACACACTTAATGCACTGTACACCCTCTGTGTGCCACAAACTCTAACACAGTATTCTCCATCTTCTCAACAGCCTTTGTCCCTTGTACACACACCATCTCTCTAAGCATGGAGAACAGACACCAATGTCACACACTTATTCCAGTGGAGTGGGGGTGATTGGGGGGGGGGATAGGATAGTAAGAGCAAAGAGTTCATTAACTGATGGGACAATTCAACCCAGCTGCCGCTGTGGCCTAGTGTTGGGCGTTTACTCGGATCTAAAGGTTGCAGGTTCGATCCCAGCTATTCCGCTAGGCGTTGTGCCTTGAAAAGGCACTTACGCTATTCTCACCCACCAGGTGTAAAAGGGTACCAACCTTGTGTTGGGTTAACCCGCGATAGACTGGCGTCCCACCAGGGGGAGTCTATGACTCTCAGTCGCTTACGCCACAGAAACCGATAACACCGCCTGATGACTATGGCTCGGACAGACTTAACTTTAACAAATTCAACCCACCACCAAGAAGTCTGATATAAAGAATTTTGGCCCTGAAGTTAACATCAGTACCAACTCTACTCCCCCCAAACCTTCGAATGAGACTATAAACCGACTGTATGAACACATGCAGAACATCTTGTGCACATGTTAAAACCTGTTCCATCTTTTCGGAGGAGTGAGCCATTGTGTGCTGGTAGGAATGGATGACAATATAAAAAAAACAAACAAACCCGCATGCACATTGAAATCGAGTTCAGACGCCATTCCCGAAGTCAGCATACGGCTACCTTAAAGGCAGGCAAAATTGCATACACAAAATCTCGCCATTAGTGAACCATGAAACTCTCACCTAAAGAGTGACAAACAAAACAAAACAAAACAAAACGACCCCCCACCCCCCACCCAACCCTACCCCCAAACCCACTACAATCTCCCCCCTCTGATCGTCAGCATCACAGTGGTGGCCCAGTACAGACCACAACCAGGTCAGGTCAGGTCAGGTCAGGTCAGGTCATGGTCAGACAAGGTCAAGTCTGGGGCATGCAAGGTCAAGTCAGGGCAAGACAAGGTCAGGTCAGACAAGGTCAGGTCAGGGTCAGACAAGGTCAGGTCGGGTCAGACAAGGTCAGGTCAGGGTCAGACAATATCAAATCAGGGTCAGACAAGATGAAGTCAGGGCCAGACAAGATCAAGTCAGGGTCAGACAAGGTCAGGTCAGGGTAAGAAAAAGTCAAGTCAGGGTCAGACAAGGTCAAGTCAGGGTCAGACAAGGTCAAGTCAGGGTCAGACAAGATCAAGCCAGGGTCAGACAAGATCAAGCAAGGGTCAGACAAGATCAAGTCAGGGTAAGACAAGGTCAAGTCAGGGTCATGCAAGGTCAATCCAGGGTCAGGTGAGGTCAAGACCAGGCCTCCAGCTGCCAACGCCGACTTCTCTCCAGAGCCAGGAGGAAAGACTCCGCCTCTCGCTCTGACCTGTGGCCGTGGTGTTGGATGACCCCTCTGACGATGGCACGCACGTCATCCGGCATACGCTTGGCATTGCTGCACAACAGTCATCATTCTTCAGTCAGGTTTCTTCTGTTTGGATTCTCTGATCACAAATTGCCCCTAGATTTCGCATTCCATCACGAAATTAGGCCAGGCACACATGCTCGCACGGGATAGCCTAGTGGTCAGAACATTGCACCTGCAATTTGACGACCCGAGTTTGATTCCTGTTGGAGGGGATTTTTGCCCTGGAGTTAACATCAGTGCTGACTCCACTCCCCCCAACAGTCTTTCGGATGAGACTATAAACCGAGGCCCCAGTGTGCGAACGCACGCAGAGCATCTTACGCACACGTTAAATCCTGTTCCGCTTTTAGTAAGAGTAGGCCATTGTGTGCCGGTGGGAACAGATGACAATATTTACACTACTGCATACACACGGGGACTGGATGAAAAAAGGACATGAGTGCTAATCACTGTATCCGTACGATATTAAAAAAACACTAAGGCCTGAAACTTGTATCAACTCTAAAACCACTTGTATTTTGTACCCCTTTATGTCATAGCAGATTTCTCTGCGTGAAATTCAGGCTGCTCTCCCCGGGAGAGCGCGTCACCACAAGTGCAGCGCCTACCCATTTTTTTTTTCTTTTTCCTGCATGCAACTGTATTTGTTTCTCTATCAGTACAACAAACCACTTCAAACTCTCGTACGGTGAAAGGATTCTTCTTCTTTTTTTTTTTTTTTCTTTTTCTTCTTTCCTTTCCTTCTTCTTCACCTTTTTTTTTTTCTTCTTCTCGTTAGTTAAACCCTCTTGCATTCGGATTCTCTGAACACAAACTGCCCACAGATTTTCCATGTTTTCTGTCGTATGAAAGAAAATGCATTGCGCTGTAGTTAAATGCATGCATAACAAGTCAGGCCCCCAGAAGACAATCTTTTTTCAGATATGATAGCACCGGGAAAGAGTAATAAAGAGAGGGCTGTTATCTTAAAAAAAAATCTTTCTGAAAAAAAAAGGCAGAAGAAAGGAGCAAGAACAAAAACAGAGACAAAAAAGATGACAGGAACAAGATACAAACACAGAGAAGGATAGAAAAGAGGGAATTCCAAGCACATAATGGTAACTGTTCATTTGCCTTGGTTTCAGTACATCCCCCCAGCTGTCAAATGGGTACCTGCCCTCTTTAAGGTCAGGGAAGGTAAAGCAGTGGGGAGAGATAGGCGCCGCCCTCAACATGCTGGCCCCTAGAGAAGCTGAGGTCTCTGATGCCTCGCTCCTCTACAACTACAGAGTGTATGGGACACCTTACCTTTTTTTTTAATGGTAACATAAAAGATCATAATTATCACTGCCATCGAGTTACCACACAACACAACACAAAACACCAACACCACACCAACACCAACACACACACACACACACACATCACACACACCAAACACACAACACACACACAACACATACACACACACAACACACACACACACACACACACACACACACACACACAACACACACACACACACACACACACACAACACACACACACAAACACACACACACACACAACACACACACACAAACAACACACACAACACACAACACACAACACACACACACACACACACACACACACACACACACACACACACACACACACACCACACACACACACACACAACACACACACAACCACAACACACAACACACACAACACACAACCAACAACCCCCCCCCTCTCTTGTCTGTCCTTCACAACTCACAAGACACAGACAGAACAGAACAGAACACAGCCAAGCCTCTTTCTTCCTTAAGTTAGTAAAAGTTAAAGTCTGTCCCCGAGCCTTTAAAGGCTCATCAGGCCGGTGCTTATCCCGGTTTCTGTGGCGTTAAGCGATTGAGAGTCATAGACTCCCCCCTGGATAAGACGCCAGTCTATCGCAGGGTTAACCCCCAACACAAGGTTGGTACCCCCTTTTACACCTGGGTGGGGTGAGAAAACAGCCGTAAAGTGCCTTTTCCAAGGGCACAATGCCATAGCCGAAAGCCGGGATCGAACCCGCAACCTTTAGATAACGAGTCCAACGCCCTAACCACTAGACTACAGCGGCGGCCATTCTTCCCTTACCCAGCGATGAAGAAGCAGGCTGACTGGGCCTCCAGAAGATTCCACACCAACTCCCCGTTCTCGGAGATGCGATCCTGGACGTAGATTTTCTCTTCCTGCAGGAATCCAGGAAGTACACCTTCATGATACAATCTGCTTGTGTTGGGGAGTTGTGAGTTGTGGTGTTTGTATTGTTGTGGTGTGTTGTGGTGTTGTGGTGTGTTGTGATATGTTGTGAGTTGTGGTATGTGGTGAGATGTGGTGTGTTGTGAGTTGTGGTGTGTTGTGAGTTGTGGTATGTTGTGAGTTGTGGTGTGTTGTGATATGTTGTGAGTTGTGGTATGTGGTGAGATGTGGTATGTTGTGAGTTGTGGCGTGTTGTGGTATGTTGTGAGTTGTGGTGTGCTGTTGTGAGTTGTGGTGTGTTTGTTGTGAGTTGTGGTGTGTTGTGAGTTGTGGTGTGTTGTGGTATGTTGTGAGTTGTGGTGTGTTGTGAGTTGTGGTATGTTGTGAGTTGTGGTGTGTTGTGAGTTGTGTTGTGTTGTTGTCTGTCCTTCTGAGACAGAAAGGAGTTTGTTCTTAGTTGTAAGTTGTCTGTGAGTTGGTATGGAGTGCTTATGGTTTGTGGCGTTGGATGGAGTTCATGATCCTGGATAGTACGAGTTATCGCAGGGTTAGGGTTGGTATTTACATGGTGTGATAGGTAAGTGTTTCAGGATTGATGGTAATGCCTGGTGAGTTGATAGGTAAGCCTCTTAGACTAGTCGTGGGATGTTTTCCTTAGGATAAAGGCAGGCTATGGTGAAGATTCGCCGCAATCGTTTGGGAGCTCTGACGTAGATTTGTTTTCTGAGATCGTGGAAGATTTGATAGATCGCTTATGTTGTGGAGGTTGTGAGCTGTGGTGTTTGTATTGTTGTGTTGTGGTGTGTTGTGGTGTGTGAGTTGTGGTGTGTTGTGTTGTTGTGTGAGTTGTGTGTATGTGTGGTGTTGGGTAGTGTGTGAGTTGTGGTGTATTGTGAGTTGTGTTGTTGTACAGCAATATACTCCATTGTATGTGGTTTTCAGTCATGGAAAAATGGATGATTTTCCCCCCCCCCCCTCCTCCCCAAAAAGATTGATTATCAGTTGTTGTTGTTGTGCATTCCCAGCTTAACACTCTGGGAGTCTGTCACCCAGAATGTCACTCTGACTCATCTATCCCACCTGGAATCACTGTGAGACTGATATTGCACACACACTCACAAACAAACACACAACATACACACGCACACACACTACACACACACACACACTACACAAACACACTACACACACACACTACACACCACACACATTACACAAACACACTACACACATACAAACACTACACACACACACACACACACACATACAACACACACACACACCCACACACACCCCACACACACAGCACTACACCCCCCACACACACACCAACAAACTACACACACACAAACACTACCCCCCCGCCCCCCCACACACGCACAAAAACACACTCACACACACACACACACCACCCCACACCATTTCTAAGGAGTTCAGACCTGATCTCGAGAAAAGGCAGTGAAGAGAGTCATGAGCTGTTTCTGCACCAGACCCTCCCACTCTGTGCGGCAATAGAAGTCGCTGTCTCTGCCTCGCATCCAAAGAACAGGTAGTGCCCTGCAACACACACGTGTTCCACCTGGAGGAGGCAGGGGGGGGGGGGGGGGAGGAGAGGCACCACCCACAGCTGTCAGTTTCCCCCACTTTCAGCTCCTCTCAGCTGCTAATTAATCCATCCCATCCCAGTTGGGGCCACCTGGTGCTATTTATAGCTGCAGGAACTGACCACAAATGGACTACGAGGTGAAAGAAAAGGGTGGCACACTAAATTTAGCACTCTGGACTGAGTGATGTTGGATTTGTGCGCTGTGCGCCTTTTCCAGATGCTGAATAGCTTAGTAGTTGTATTGCACTGTGTTGGACTGTACTGAATTGTATGATTTTCTTGGGCACAACTTGCTTGTTGTTTTGGTTTAATTTATGTGCACAGTCTTGGTGACCTCTCACACACACACACATCATCACTCCTCTCCCTCTCTCTCTCTCTCTCTCTTCCTCCAAACTCTTACCTCCATGTCCAGAAGCTGCCCTCTCATGGATGAAACTTCTGAAGGGGGCCACCCCAGTACCTACACACACACACACACACACACACACACACACACACACACACACACACACACATATCACCATCACCAACACACAATTGCACGCACGCGCACACACACATACGCACGCATGCCACACGTACACAGAACTTTACCTGGTTCACATTGACATAATTTATGTCAAGCTAGCAAAAGCCTTTAAAAGTCAATCTAACAATCTTACACCACCAAATACAATAATTCCTAGCTACTGACTGTTTCTCATTTTGAAAAAAAAACAACACCCTTTTTTTTATATTTACTGTTTTTTTGCACCTGAGCCAGTGAAAAAACGAACAGAAACATTTTTTGTGCCAGATCACCACACACACCAATTCTTACAGAGTGGACCTATGTGATGTCCCATCTCTGCACAAACCTCGAGAACATGGCACAGCCAGACAGTTAGGATGGCCTCTATATACAGGCTGCATAAATTCTACATTTCACCATGAAGGCCAAGTGTATGTATGGAGAGTTTTCACCACCACCCAAGGACACAGAGCATCGCACAATTCGCAGGTGTGTCCCGATATAGTAACACAACGCTGCGACAGGGCTTTGATTGCATGGGAGGTAATCTACTTACCTCCCAATCACACAGTTAACACTCGCTACTCACTCGCTCAACTCTCACTCGCTTCACACTACGCTCACTACACCTCAATACATTCCCACACTCTCCTCACTCACCTTGCTCACTCACTCACACTCCTTTACCTCACACCACCCTTCACCACCACTCTGCACACTCAATCTTCTTCACATCTTGCCGTAACAATGCATATTCAAAATGCTCACACCGATAAAAACCTTGCTATCACCTCAATATAAAACACTCTGGCTCACCACTCACACCTGCCACACACTCACTCACACTCTCACTCATTCACATTCTCACTCACTCATTCACACTCTCACTCACTCACTCCCACTCACTCACCGGGGCCAACCATGATCACGGGCTTGGCTGGGTCCTCGGGAAAAGCGAGGGTGCCGGGTTTGACCCAGATGGGGACCTTGACCTCAGGGCCAGGGTCAAGGACGAGAGCCAGGTGGAACAGACGCCCTGCCGAGGGTTGTGCAGTTTGGTGCGATACTTCACCACCGCCATCAGCATTTGGATTTCCTCAGGATGGGCCTGTCAACACGGGGAACATTCAAAAGATGAAAGATCCATGATGTCGCAAGGCAGCTACTGCAGTGGTCAGCAAAAACAGCTGTATACACAAAGCTATACCTCAGACAATTAAAAAAAAGTTAAAGTCTGTCCCGAGCCTAAGGCTCATCGGCCGGTGCTTATCCCGGTTTCTGTGGCGTTAAGCGACTGAGAGTCATAGACTCCCCCCTGGATAGGACGCCAGTCTATCGCAGGGTTAACCCCCAACACAAGGTTGGTACCCCTTTTACACCTGGGTGGGGTGAGAAAATAGCCATAAAGTGCCTCTTCCAAGGGCACAATGCCATAGCCGAAAGCTGGGATCGAACCTGCAACCTTTAGATTACGAGTCCAATGCCCTAACCACTAGACTACAGCGGCAGCTACCTCAGACAATACATCTTCAATATTTCTACACGCTTTATTCATTATTTGTGTGTGTGTGTGCAGAAATACAAGCAGTCCTCACAGAGCTGAAACTAAAGAGTCACGTTTGGTGTTTAACTGTCCAGCTGCAGACAAGTACTCAAACAACACCCACCATACAGACAGACAGAAGACACTCTTCAACACCCCCTTCCCCCCACCCCACCTCCCATTCCATCTCTACCCAACCCAACAGATTAAATCCCCACATGTCCACAAAGCTGAAACTTGCTCCTTCTCCCCTGTGTGCCAGACAGGCGAGCACATCCTTCAGAGGTGTACCTATTCAGCGACCTGAGGAAGAAAGTGTGGCCGACGGAGATAACCCTACAGACCAAGCTGTAAGGCCTAGAGAGAGCTGGAAAGGACATACATGCCATTATTTTTCCCCAGACACATCCGACAGTGTAAAGCAAATGAGAAGAAGAAGAAGAAGAAGAAGAAGAAGAAGAAGAAGAAGAAGAAGAAGAAGAAAAAGAAAAAGAAGAAGAAGAAGAGGAAGAAGAAGAAAAAGAAAAAGAAGAAGAAGAAGAAGAAGAAGAAGAAGAAGAAGAAGAAGAAGAAAACAACAACAAAACAAGAGAGAAGAAGAAGAAGAAGAAAGAAGAAGAAGAAGAAGAGAAGAAGAAGAAGAAGAAGAAGAAGAAGAAGAAGAAGAAGAAGAGAAGAAGAAGAAGAAGAAGAAGAAGAAGAAGAAGAAGAAGAAGAAGAAGAAGAAGAAGAAGAAGAAGAGAAGAAGAAGAATTGCGAAGAAGAAGAATTGCGAAGAAGAAGAATGGAAGAAGAAGAATTGCGAAGAAGAAGAATTGCGAAGAAGAAGAATGCGAAGAAGAAGAATGGAAGAAGAAGAATTGCGAAGAAGAAGAATCGAAGAAGAAGAACTCTCCCCCACCAATCCCCCCCCCCTGTTACCTGAGGGGAGGAGGCAATGGAAAAGGCGCGGGGCTGCAGGGCGGGGATGAGGTCAAAGAGGTAGTCAAAGGGCACACGCCTGCTGGTCAGGTGAAAATCCTGCATCACCTGCACAGGTAGACACCAGAGACTGTTATATTTTTCACAGGTCATCGTCTCCTTGGTGTATTTAAGCTTCGATTAAAAAAGAACAAAAGCAACACAAAAAAACCCTTTCAACCTGTGCCCTAACAATTTTGAGTGTACTGATTTTAAAAGTGGCGACTGAATAAAAAAAACATCATAACAAAAAAACTACTAGTTTGCTTGTGTTGAAATTGGGAATGTATGTGCAGAGTGTGTGTTATTTATCTCACAACAAAAAAAAAACCCTAACTACAAAATTGAAATTTTCTCTATAATAACTATTTTAATCTGTAACCCCCGCACCCCCCCCCCCTCCCCCCAGAAGCCGGTAAGGCACTTGACAAGACCCCCTCCTCCTCGGTCTTCTAAAACGTCAACCTGTTTTACTTGAGGTTGATCGTTGTGGATCGGCAGCCATCTCTTCGGTTTCTTCTTCCATATCATTTTCAATTGAAGTTTCACCTTCATAACTTGGTACGAACCCATCACAACTTTCTTCTGCAGGATTGTCAGAATCACTGTCCGAGTCCAAAAGAAGTTTGCAGGAGCAAAACTTTTGGGGTAGTGCTCGTTGCTTCAACATCATTTTAGCCAGTCCTAGAACGTTCTGTTTACGTTTGTGCACACTAGAGTTAATTCCCTTGCAGCAACCTGAGGAAGAAAGTGTAACTGACAGAGATAACCCTACAGACCAAGCTGTACGGCCCACAAGAGGAGCTGGAAAGGACATGTAGCCATTATTTTCCCAGACACGTCTGACAATGTAAAAGTGAACGAGAGAGGAAACAACAACAACCATATGATCAAGCTTTCAGACAGTCATGACGAAACAAATGTTTATCTCACCTCCAGTATCGTTCGCCTCACTCTGTTGCAATATGAAAACAGGTCGTCCTGTAACAAACAGAGGAATTCTCACAGTCACACCTGTAACTGCTGATTTTATACATTTCATCCCCTTAAGTGGGAATGTGCTGGCTACCTTAATGCTGGGTTAAAAAAGGTTGCATGCACAAAATTTCACTATTGGTGAGCCTTGGAGCTCTAGCCGAGGAACAACAACAACCCCCCCCCCCCCTCACCCCCCCAAATAAAACATTTCAATCTTGGCCTCAACCACCATCATCTTCTTCATCATCATCATCATCGTCGACACCCCCCCCCCCCCCCACCACCAACCATCATTCCCTGTTGAGAGTGGCTGTCATTCTCATCAATCATGACTGTCATCATCATCACCTTCATCATCATCACTGTCATCATCATCACCTTCATCATCAACACATTCACATTACAACCGAAACATGACAAGAAGACGGTTCTAGGCCTTTAAATCAGTAAACAAACATTCCTAGCAAGTTAATAACTAAAAAAAAAAAAAAAGAAGAACAAACAAGTCATTGCAAGATGTAAAAATAACCAACAAGCAAAAAAAAAAAAAAGGGTAGGTGTCCTATAACCTATGTAGTCGTAGGAGAGAGAGGCATCAGAGACCTCAGCTTCTTTAGGGGCCAGCATATTGAGGGCTGTGGCACCCATCTCCTCTCCCTCGCTGCTTTACCTTCCCTGACCCTAAAGAGGGCAGGCACCCATTGACAGCTGGGTGAACTGGGGGAACTGTACTGAAGCCAAGGCATGCAACAGTCACAAAAGAACAAAAAAATTGACAAACACAAATAACTCCAACCCATGTCTGCCCCCACCCCCAAAAAACTCCTCTCCCCTGCTTATTACCTGCCCTTCAGGGGTACAG
>CM060341.1:5857404-5862404 GCA_030674155.1 Stramonita haemastoma
ACAGATAATCTTAAAAATCGTGTGTGTGTGTGTGTGTGTGTGTGTGGTGTGTGTGTGTGTGTGTGGCGTGCGTGCGTGCGTGCGTGCGTGCGTGCGTGTGTGTTGTGTGTGCGTGTGTGCATGCGTGCTTGCGTAAGTGCAAATGTGTGTGTGTGTGTATGTGTGCATGCATGTGCATAAGCATATTTTTGTTTCCTTCTTTTTTCTTTTTTTAAATTGTTACTTTTGTTGCCTACCTGACATCAGGACTGATGATGGTCTGGCCAGGAGGGAGGGGAGACAACTGCAACAGATGCTCCCACAGTTCTGCTGACCAGGGGTCGATGATAGCGTCCTGGCTGTGATACACAGACATGACAGACATGAGCGACACAGAAACAGCTGTGAAATACACACACACCACCCACTATGCACCCCGCATACATATGGGGACTGAATGAAAAAAAGCACATGAGTGCTTATTCCATTATTCTTGATATAAAAGAACAAAATAAATAAAAATAAATAAAAAAAACACAGTCATCAACTCACCCCCCCCCCCCCCCCCCCCCACCACCACACACAACCCCCCCTCACACACACACAACCCCCCCCCCCAACCCCCCCCCCCAACCCCCCCCCCCCCCCACACACACAACCCCCCCCCCCCCCCAACCCCCCCCCCCTCACCACCACCACCCACACACAACCCCCCCCCCCCCCCCCCCCCACACCCCACACACACAGACACCCACCCACAGAGAACACTTACCCCAAGTCATGCTGCTCATCAGACAGGCCAGGCCTCATGACTGCCTGTCCCCCCAACTGCTCCAGTCGCTTGTGAAGCTTCTTGGCCACAAAGTTAAACCTGGGCATATGTATGCATACATAATACATATAATATGTGAGTGAGAGTGTGTGTGTGTGTGTGTGTGTGTGTGTGTGTGTGTGTGTGTGTGTGTGTGTGTGTGTGTGTGTGTGTGTATGTGCGAATCACTCTGAGTGGACTAAAGATCAAGACTTAAAATTCAACAACAACAAAATTTCTTTGGAGAATAAAAGAGTGTGAAACGTTTTAATTAAAAATCAAAAGGACACAAATATACATGTTCATGCAAGCAAACATGTGAATGAATGAATATGTAACTTGTGCAATGCAAAAAAAATCAACCCCTACCCCCAAACCCCCCCACAAACCCTCCCCAAACAAAACATCATCCCCCCCTCCAAACCCAAGCTGCCATTACTTATAGGCATCACTCACACACACACACACGCACACACACACCCACACACAAACACACATGCACACACACACATACACACACACACACGCACACACACACATGCAATTACAGAATTACAGACATGATGACATAGTCCACCTTAGCGCTGACTCCCCCCCCCCCCCCCCCCCCCTAAAATTCTTTGGATGTGACTATAAATGGAGGTCCTGTGTGCAAGTGCATGCGGAACATCTTGCGCACATTAAAACCTGTTCTGCTTTTTGGAAGAGTAGGTCATTGTGTGCTGGTGAGAACGGATGACAAAATTGACAAAACTATATACACACGTGGACTGGATATAAAAAAGCACATGAGTGCTTATTCCATTATCCTCAAAAAAAAAAAAGATTCACAAGAACACACACGTTATTTATGCATGCACGCATGTACACACACACACACGCACACACAAACACACACACACACACACACCACACACACACACACACACACACACACACAGAGCAACCACATACCCACACATGCAACATTCTCCCCCCCCCCACTCATACACAAACACACACACACGACACACTAACACAACTGTCTAGCCACTGACTTCTGATAGGACGAATCCCCAAGGCCCAGCACTGCGTAATGCAGACTGCTCAGCGAATCAGCGGGCAGATTCTTCCTCATCAGAAAACGCCAGAAGGTCTGCCACAAACACACACCACATCAAAAACACATCTGCTACCCACGGAGCTGGAATGCACCTACCTAACTTAATGGGGGACGGGATAGCCTTGTGGTCAAAACATTGTGCTTCTAATTTGACAACCCAGGTTCCATTCCTGTTCGAGGGGATTTTTCCTTTGGAGTTCACATCAATGCTGACTCCACTCTTCCCAAAAGTTCTTTGGATGAGACTATAAACTGAGGCCCTGTGTATGAACGTATGCACAACATCTTGCGCTCATGTTAAATCTTGTTCTGCTTTTCATAAGAGTAGGCCATTGTGTGCCGGTGGAAACAGATGACAAGATTTACAAAAACTGCATACACACAGGGACTGGATGCAAAAAAAAGCACATGAGTATAAAGTAGAAAAACAAAAATTCCTTATTCAGTACTCCCAAGGCTGCATATGTGATTCTATCACATCGTAGCTGATGACAGGAGCATCTCAAAATCTGATCTCAACAAAAAAAAAGAAAAAAAAAAAGAAAAAGAAAAAAAAAGGATGAAGAAGAGAAAAAGAAAGAAAAAAAAATTTAGATAAATCAATCAATCAATCAGTCAATAAATAAATAAACAAAAAGAAACTGCCTGAGAGTTTTCCAGCCTGAGCAAACATTCACTCCTTCCCTCCTTCACTCAATGCCTCTAGGACGCTGAAGTCGGAGTATGGCAGCCTATAATGCGAGGTTACTTGAAAACAGTCATACACGCAAACTCCTCATTCAGTGTACTTCCTCTCTCACCATGATTTCCAGGTGGGATGAGTGAGTCAAGAGTGCATATTCGGGAGACCCCTCGGGTGTTAAGCTGGGAAATGCACAACAACAACAACGACAACAACAACTCAATGCCTCACCTTCATATTGTCAGGAGGGTCCCCTTGGCCTGTGGTGGCACATACGAAAATCACCAGGCATTCTGTGATCAGCTCTTTCTATACAGAATGAAAGAAAAATGAAAACCAACATACACACGCACGCATATGCATGTACACATGTGCACACGCATGCACACACAACACACACACACACACACACCACACACACACACACACACACACACACACACACACATACACACACACACATGCTATCTCTCCAATCTTTTCTCCTTCCACTCCCTTCTTCAACTTCTATACTTTCCACTTTCCTAGTCTAATATCACCGAGAGTGAACAGATGTTAAATAGAAGACAACAACAACACCACCACCACACACAATGACACATGCACACACATATGTACACACACACAACACACACAACACACACACACACACACACACACACACACACACACACACACACACACACACACACACACACACACACACACATACACTTATTCTTTCTGTCTCTAAGACTAAAAAAATATGTAACTTTACATTTTCCAAAAAACATACAGTGTGTCATAATTTTTTTACCAGCCAGATCCATGGACTAATAGATAATAATATTTAGGATTTATATAACGCTGAATCTTGTAAAGCACACAAATCAAATCTCTCTCTTTTGTGTGTGTGTGTGTGTGTGTGTGTGTGTGTGTGTGTGTGTGTGGTGTGTGTGTGTGTGTGTGTGTGTGCGCACGCACACACATATGTGCATGCACATGTGTATGTGTAAGTGTGTGTGTGTGTGTGTGTGTGTGTGTGTGTGTGTGTGTGTGTGTGAGTGTGTGTGCGCACACACACACATATGTGCATGGACATGTGTATACACATGTGTATGTGTAAGTGTGTGTGTGTGTGTGTGTGTGTGTGTGTGTGTGTGTGTTGTGTGTGTGTGTGTGTGTGTGCGTGCGTGTGTGTGTGCGTGCAAGAGTGTGTGTGCGTGCACATTCTTTTTTCCTTTATAAAAAAAAATAATTTGGTAGCATCATATTTCTGATATAATTTACATAGAGAAGGTTAGGCAACCCCGCACATCAATCAAGGCCATTGTGTGCTGGTGGGGCACGGACAACAAAATTGACAAAACCGCATACACACAGCAGTACTGGATGTAAAATTAAAAAAAAGCACATGAGTGCTTATTTCACTGTCATTGAAATAAAAAAAAGAAAGTCTGATCTAAGAAGACAATATATATTATATATATATCATACAACTTACCACAGGGTAATCATCCAGAGCACACAGTTTGACGGAGAACCATCGTCGCCTGGCCTCTCTCCCCAGCCTCTCTGCTGTGTCCTGAGCTGTTCCTGTCTGACTCCCGTACAGAATCAGCAGTCTTCTCGTCCCCCCCATTTCCCACCTTGGCTTCAAACTTGTATATGCTGCTTGTGCTGAAGTCCTCAGAGACCCTGAGACACAAAACATAGTTTTTAAAATCTGAGATTGTATTAGAATCCCAGTAGGATTATTAGATTTAGGGACTGTGGCAAGTTATCACACTTCGGCACCTCTGGCCACACCAAAAATAGCATAACTCTATAAAGCCACTACAGACTAAATCACATGTCCACAAAGCTGAAACTTGCTCTTTCTCCCCTGTGTGCCTGTGGTAAAGAAAACCACAGACAGGCGAGCACATCCTTCCAAAGTGTACGCTATTCAGTGACCTGGGGAAGAAAGTGTGGCCGAGGAAGATAACCCTACAGACCAAGCTGCACTGCCCATGAGAGGAGCTGGAAAGGACATGCCATTATTTTACCCAGACACATCTGACGTCGATGTAAAGCGAACGAGAGAAGAAGATAAAAGCAGCTGTTCCAGGGCTGAGCAAGCACAAGAGAGACCCTGAACTCAACCATAACACTTTTTTTTTTAATAAAAATAAATTTTTTTTTTTTAGATCTCTAATATTCTCTTTTATATTTCATGCCAAGGAAGTACAAAGTCAAGTTTTGAAACAAAGAAACATACAATTTGATATAGTACATTGCTTAAATTGGGACTTAGAAAAAAGACCAATACAGACAGCAGAGATAAGATGTTACAAATATCACCAGAAAGATGGAGAGGGATAGTTGTCAAGACATTTATGGCACCCCTATGTTAGAGACAATGAAAGGATTTATAATATAAATGATGTAAAAAAAAAATACTGAAG
>CM060341.1:5867404-5869904 GCA_030674155.1 Stramonita haemastoma
TCTCTCTCTCTCTCTCCCTCTCTCTCTCTCTCTCTCTCTCTCCTCTCTCTCTCACACACAGACGCAGGCATGCACACATGATTAACTCTCCACTCCTGCCAAAAAAGTCCTTTAGATGAGTCTATAAACTGAGGTTGTGTGTGCGAGCGCATGCAGAACATCTTGCACACACGTTAAAACCCGGTCCACCTTTAGGAAGAGTAGGCCATTGTATGCCTGTGGGAACAGATGACACTATTTACAAAAACTGCATTCACACAGGGACTTGATGTTAAAAAAAAAAAAGCACATAGGTGCTTATTCTATTATCCTCGAAATAAAAGAATAAAATATGAATTTAAAACACACACACATGCACACACACACACACACACACACACACACAAACACACAACACACACCACACACACACACACACACACACACACACAACACACACACACACACACACACACACACACACACACACACACACACACACACACACACACACACACACACACACACACACACACACACACATCACACACACACACACACACACACACACACACACACACACACACACACACACCACACACACACACACACACACACACACATACACATCACACACACACACACACACACACACACACACACAACAACACACACCACACACACACACACACACACACACACACACACACACACACACACACACACACACACACACACACACACACACACACACACACACACATCATGTGAAAGAGGCTTAGGTTCTTCAGATTATGCTCCTGCAGCAAGAACAGGGGACGGGGTAGCCTAGTGGTCAGAACATTGCGCTCGCAATTTGACGACCCGGTTCGATTCACGTTCGAGGGGATTTTTCCTCTGGGGTTAACATCAGTGCTGACTCCACTCTCCCGAAAAGTCCTTCGGATGAGACTATAAACCGAGGCCCCGTGTGCAGATTGACAAAACTGCATACACTCGGGGACTGGATGTAATAAAAGCACACAAAGTACTTATTCCATCATCCTTGATATAAAGGAATAAATAAATTATATGTAAGCTCTATGGGCGGAATCAGCACACATTTTACATCCAGTCCCCATATATACATGTGGTTTTGTAAATTTGGTCAAACCATTCTGACCGACACAATTTGCCCTGCTCTTTCAAAAGGCAGAACAGGTTTCAACATCTGCGCTAGATGTTCTGCGTGCAGTATGCACACGTGACTTCTGTTTATAGTCGCATCAGTCACCCTTTTGGAGAAGTGGAGTCAGTGGACCTATTGATGTTAACTCCAGGGGAGAATCCGCTCGAATGGGCACCTTATCAACAATACAATACAGTATAAAATAATACAATACAGTATAAAAGAAAACAATACAATACAGTATAGTATAGTAACGAGGATATAATGCAAGTTGGCTTTGAACCTCAGCATTCTGTACACAGAGCTTTCACACTAGTGAAAAAGACCAACGTTTTTTTTTTCGAAAATATCACATTGATGTACTCATACAGAAAATCATTGTCAAATGGCGCTAGTATTAACAGCCCCCATAAAACCCCAACTGGCAAAAAACAACAACAACAACAACAAAAGAGCCCAATGTAAAAGAAATCCCAAAGAAGCAAATATATCAAAATGCATAGGATACATATGATCCTCATCAAACTGTTTCCTTTATTATTATTATTATTATTATTATTATTATTATTATTATTATTATCATTATTATTATTATTATTATTATTATTATTATTATTATTATTATTATTATTATTATTATTATTATTATTATTATTAAGTTAGAACTTCCTTTGGTTTGTTTCGTTTATTTATCGTTATTTGTTTTCATTGAAGATAGTTCCATACATTAATATCCATGTTATTTTTGCAAACGTCTATTTTCCTCGTAAGTTTTTTGTTGTAAAATTTGTTCTCCCTACCTAGATCTATAGCATATTTTTCTTTCTTCGAAAAGCTTTGCATAAAAAATATTCTTGTTGGGCACAGAACATTGGAAGAATCTTGTAAAGAACTCTCCAGGGTGCAAGCCATAATGATTCCGCACAGAGAGAGAGAAAAAAAGAAGTAGCAGAGGCATCATCAGAGGAAGGAGAGCAAAAACAGCATCCTCGCCATCCCTCTCCTCCTCTTCAACATCATCATCATCATCATCATCATCATCATCATCATCATCATCATCATCATCACCATCACCACCATCATTATCATCATCATCATCATCATCATCATCATCATCATCATCATCATCATCATCATCATCATCATCACCATCATCAGCACCACCACCACCACCACCACCACCACCATCATCATCATCATCATCATCATCATCATCATCATCATCATCATCATCATCATCATCATCATCACCATCATCATCATCATCATCACCATCACCATCATCATCAGCATCATCAGCATCATCATCATCATCATCATCAATCCTCATCCTCATCCTCATCATCATCATCG
>CM060341.1:5872404-5873658 GCA_030674155.1 Stramonita haemastoma
TGAAGTGACTGAGAAGTTCTTCGTCCGAAATGTCTGTAACTAGATCTGATATTATGAAAAAAAAAAGAAAAAAAAAAAAAGATAAATAAAATGAAAATAAAAACAAAAAATAGATTGTGGATTGGTTATCATCTGCTTTTATTGCCCGCCATACAGGTTTTGGAATAATATGTGTGGAAGATAGGGTCTTGTATGCCTGTGAATCGTGGACCCTGACTGCTGATTTGGAGAGAAGAATACAGGCGGTAGAGATGAGATGCTTCCGGAGACTCCTTGGCATCTCAAACAGAGACCACATAAGCAACGATGACGTGCATAACAGAATCCAGCAAACCATTGGTCCCTACGAAAATCTTCTATCAATCCTAAAGAAACGTAAACTTAAATGGTACGGGCATGTCAGAAGATCAAAAGGACTTGCAAAAAACAATACTGCAAGGCACTGTCCAGGGAGGAAGAAAAAGAGGCAGACCAAGGAAGAATGGGAGAGACAGCATCAGCGAATGGACAGGCCTAGAACTCAACAAAATTTTGAGAAAGGCAGAACAGAGAGAGGAATGGAGGGAACTGGTTGTCAAGTCTTCAGGGTGCCCCCACGGTAGCCAGACTAAGGGATGAATAGATAGAGCTGAAGATAGTAAAATATGGGAATTTTTTTTGCTTGGTGTTTTTGTACTTATGACATCTTTTGGTTTTTTACTCACGTAAAAACCATGCTTTTTTCTGTGTGTTCCTTCTTCGTTGTTGTTGTTGTTGTTTTAAACATCTCTTAGACAAATGCTTCCAGTTGTTGTTGTTGTTGTTGTTTTTATTTATTATTATTTTTTTTTTAGCAAACCAAGGTAATATTGAGGACGTGTTTTAACCTTAATGAGTTCTCTTTGTGCTTGTTTGCTATAAATTTTAAGCCCCCCCCCCCAAAAACTTCCACGCAAAATTGGGTCTGGATTAGTCAGTGATATTTAATGTTTATGAGAGCACGGAGTTTTTTTTTCCCTTTGAAATCTAGGAGGAAAAAGCTGTTCATCAGACTTTGGCAACGGAAAAATAAGTTATGGCCTTATGGCCAGGTTTTGGCGATTTAAAAAAACAACCTTTGTTGTTGTTGTTAAACCGTGGTGATACAGTGTGGGCAGTTAAAAGTTAAAGTCTGTCCCGAGCCTAAGGCTCATCAGGCCGGTGCTTATTTCCCGGTTTCTGTGGCGTTAAGCGACTGAGAGTCATAGACTCCCCCCTGGATAGGACGCCAGTCTA
>CM060341.1:5873758-5903758 GCA_030674155.1 Stramonita haemastoma
ATAATAATAATCATAATCATCATCATCATCATCATCATAATGATTTTTTAATTACAATAAAATAATAATAATAATAATAATTTATTGTTGTTATTATTATTATTATTATTATTATTATTATTATTATTATTATTATTATTATTATTATTATACATGGAATTTATATAGCAACCAAACAAATAAAAGCCAAGAAGTACTTATCACATTAGCCATGAAAACAAAAACTACAATCAGGTGTTTTCATATACACTTGCTCAGCTCATTTTAGCCATGAACAGAAAAACTACTACTATCACATGTTATAATATATGCACCTGCTATTGTTGTTTTTAAATCTGCGCTCAACATGTATTGCACACAAGCCATGAAAACAAAAACTATCATCACATGCTATAATATATGCACCTGCGAGTGTTTTTAAATCTCAGCTCACCAGCTATTGTATGACTGCGTAATGCGAAAAAACTGACATAATAAAAAAAAAATTGAGATACATTCAATGACAAATCCACAAACTGATCAAGAAACATTGTTTGAATCTCAGCAATACGCCGTGTTCGTTGCTGATATGATTACACGTTATGATATGAAACGTAAACAAAAAATGTTGTGATAAGGACTTGTATTGAGAAGTCATATATCACTTCTATCACTTTTTTTTTTTACCTTGATATGTAGATGATTAACACCAGTGGTAAAAACGTTGCTGTCACCAATTGAAGCTAACTAGAACTGTAACCATCTTTAAAAAAAAAAAAAAAAAAAAAACTATCAGCAGCTTTAAAAAAAAATAATGGAAAGCTTTCCAGAAGATGGTACTATTGAACAGGGGGAAAAAAAAAAAAAAGACTGGCTGTCAATTGCTAGTAGCTATCAACAGTCACTTTCACTAAGTATCCAACACAATTATCATGAGCTTTCAGGAAATTCAAACGTTATCATCACGAGCAACCCAGACGACATCACCGCTATCACATTTTCCTCCTTGTTCTTCGGCTACGGCTCCCAGGTTTACCAATGGTGAGATTTTGGCGTAAGCCACCGCTTTCTATTTTTCCCCGCCATTCAGGTGGCTGCATTCCCACTTCATCTATGGCATTTAACCGTCAGAGTGATCAGAAAGCAGATTTCAAATCTGTCAACGTTGATCCTAAAGAGTTTTCAAACAGTGATTATTATGTTTTTAAAATTTAGTCAGGCAGACCAATCGAAAGTAATTGTTACATCTTTCAAAAACAATCATTAAAGAGCTTACAATGCGCGAGTTTCACCTCTTTTCGTCGTGATGATGATGATGATGATGGTGATGGTGATGATGATGATGATGATAATAATAATAATAATAATAATAATAATAATAATAATAATAATAATAATAATAATAATAATAATAATAATAATATAATACATGGAATTTATATAGCACTATATCTTGCAAAATCAAATCAAAGCGCTTGCATTCGACCTATATAACACACAAGCAACCAATAACAATCAATAGTTTTAGCAAATTCGAATTACACACGCACGCACGCACGCACGCACGCACACACACACACACACACACACACATAAAGGTTATACACTTTGGCAGGGTGATGGGGATTTCATATGTTCAAGGCAGGGACAGATAGGAGATGAAAGCAGAAGGCGAAAATCTTAGCTTTGAAAGAAATGTGTTTTAAGGTTGGATTTAAAAGTGCCATAACTAGGATTTTGGCGAAGGGAGAGAGGGAGTTCATTCCAGATCGATGGTCCAAAAATAAAGGACAGCGGCCAACAGTAGATAGGTTGAATCTAGGTATGTAAGGACAAGGTATCTGCAGCAGAGTGGAGGGAACAAGAAGGAGTGTACATGTGAAGACACTCACAGAGGTGTGATAAAAAAAATTAGTCATTGAAAACCTTTCAAACCTCCCCCTCAATAGCTAACAAGTATCTGTCACACCTTTCAAATAGAACCATCTACAGTTTTCAAACATTAATTACCATATCTTTCACATGAAAGGATCCAGATTTATCAAAAAGTAGCTATATCACATTTTAAAATTTTAATTATTAAGAGTTATCACAAAGTAATAATTATCACATCTCTCAAATGAATGTACCCATAGTTATCACTCACTCACTCACTCAGTCCCATGTCCCAAAGGACGTAGGGGGACATGAGAGAAGACGCAACGGAGATCTTTTTCCATGCTTCACGATCCTGTGTGGCTAGTAGGAGGCGTTGCAGGGGTTGGGCAGTCCAGTCTTTGATGTTGTCAACCCATAATTTCTTTTGGCGGCCTCTTCTTCTCTTGCCCTCGACTGTTCCTTGCAAGATGGTTTTTGCTAGTGTGTTGTGTCTTGTGGTGTGACCAAACCACATCAGCTTTCTCCTCTTTATGGTGGAGAGCAAAGGCTCTTGGGGGCCCACACGCTTTTTGATTTCTTCTTTCACATAGTTATTGGTCTTGTGTTCTTTGTATGATATTTTGAGGAGTCTTCTGTGGCACTTGTTCTCGAATGCTTGGATTCTTCTCTCTAACTCTGCTGTCAGAGTCCATGATTCACAGCCATATAGGAGGATAGATATCACGAGGGATTTGTAGAGGTGGTATTTGGTGCAGAAGCTGATGTTGTTGCTTCTGATGATCCTCTGGAGTCTGACTAGAGCAGATGTTGCTGTTGCGATGCGAGCTTTCACCTCATTGTTTGATGTGCCATCTTTTGTTAGGATGGAGCCTAAGTATTTGAATTGGCTCACCTCTTCCAATATTTCTCCATTCATCTTTATTTCCGTGCTGTCATTACTCGCGCTGTTGACCATGATCTTCGATTTCTCTGTACTGACCTCCATGCCGTATGCGCTCGCTCGATCTGTTAGACTGTCTGTGAGGATTTGCAGTTCTTGTTTGCTGCTGCCCATGAGGTCAATGTCATCTGCAAATCTGAGGTTGCAAAGGGGTCTTCCACCAATGAGATGGAAGTGTGGTGGTTTTGCAGTGTCTCTGTCATGATGTTTTCGAGGAAGAGGTTGAAGAGTACAGGTGAGAGAAGGCAGCCCTGGCGGACTCCAACCGTGGTCTTGAAGAACTCGCCCACGTGATTGTTTATGAAAACTGCACTTCTTACCCATAGTTATCAACAACAACAAAAATAATAATCATGGCGTCTTCCACACTGACTCGTGAAGATCTAGCAAAACCTGATTATTTCAAATGGCTGGTTCAAGCCAATGTTTGTTTCAGAATACATAGCTTTTGTTTGTAGATATGCATGACTGTATCAAGAACAAACTTATGTCTGATGCCTGATAAAATAGTTCACATCATCGATATATGATACCTGGTGAACATTTCCTTCACGTCACCAGCATTTTCGTTATATTTTCTTATTATTCTTATTATTATTATTTGGTGATAAATACTTTTCAGCTGAACCTGATACATCAGAAAACTACTATCAAACATCAATAATAATAAAAATTAAACCAACAATATTTTCTGTAATTCAAATTGTAAACTAAAACACATTGTCATATATTACACAACAAGAACAGGAGCCTAAAAGTAGCCATTTTTCGGAGGAAAAACAAAGGCACACAGAATGGCAGACCCTTAGTTCCAGGTTTTCAAGATTCAAAAATATGGTAATGCATCTGTTAAAGCTGCCAAATATGGTAATGCATCTTTAAAAGCTGCTAAATATGGTAATTTAAAAGCTGCTAGATATGCTGATAAGTTGGGGGTTAAGCAACAAAATATTATAATTTATCTATTTATATATATATGTATATATATATACTTAGAAAGCTGCCAAATATGGTAATGCGTCTTTAAAAGCTGCCAAATAAGGCAATGCGTCTTTAAAAGCAGCTAAATTTGGTAATTTAAAAGATGGTAAATATACTGATAAGTTGGGGGGTTAAGCAACAAAATATTTTATATATATATATATATATATAATATATATATATATATATTCAGAAAGCTGCCAAAATTGGTGATACTTCATTGAATACTGTCAAATATGGAAGTACGCGTTTCTAAGGCTCCAAAATATTCCAGTAGTTCTTTGACTGCCAGCAAATAATTTATAGTGATCATCTTTTGGGTTAAGGTGTCCCAAAACCTATGCAGTTTTGGGGGAGCCAGATGTCAGAGGCTTCAAATTCTTCAGGCGCCAGCATGTTGAGGGCTGAACTCATTTCCTCTCCCTTGCTGCTTCACCTTCCCTGATCCTTCCCTGATCCGACAGAGTGCATGTATCCATTCACAGCAGGGTGAACTGGGGACTGTACTGAAGCTCAACCACGCTCAATGCTGCTTAATTCAATCTTGGCTTTAGCAAAGTGAGTGCTCTGAGCACTGAGCTGTCTCACCCCCTAGTGATAATCTTGAAGACTTCCAAATAAATAGTTTTATTTTTTTTATTTTTTTTTATTCTTTTATATCGAGGATAATGGAATATACACTCTTGTGTTTTTTTACATCCAGTCCCCGTGTGTATGCAGTTTTGTAAATGTCATCTGTTCCCACCGGCACACGATGGCCTACTCTTACGAAAAGCGGAACAGGATTTGACGTGTGCGCAAGATGTTCTGCGTGCGTTCGCACAAGGGTCCTCGGTTTAAAGTCTCATTCTTTGAGGGTCGTTGTTGTTTTGTGAAAGCTGCTAGATATTTTTAACCACTAAGAGAACAATGATAATATGAGTGAGATGAGAAGAATCTATGAGGGAGAGAAGTGGAGAAAGAGAGAAGAGAGAGAGAAGAGAGAGAGAGAGAGAGAGAGAGAGAGAGAGAGAGAGAGAAGAGAGAGAGAGAGAGAGAGAGAGAGAGAGGGGGGGCATTATTTTTTTAATCAGGTAATAGAATAAGACGGGATGGTAAAGCTAATAGTCAGAGCATTTGCTTGAGCGTGGTTACCAAGTGGATGGGTGACCCTTTGCACGCCTTGAATTCAACACAGTCCCACTCTTAACCAAGCTGGGTACCTGCCCCTCTTTAGGGTCAGGGAAGGTAAAGCAGCCAGGGAAAGGAGATGGGTGCTGCTCTCAATATGCTGGCTCCTGAGGTCTCTGACACCTAGCCCTAACCCTAACCCTAACCAATTCTTACGCACGCAACCAATAACAATTTAGATTTTTAACAAAGTCAAAATATGTACACACACACACACACACACACACACACACACACACACACACACACACACACACACACACACACACAGTTATACACTTTGGCAGGGTGGTGGATATTTCGGCTGTTGAAGCAGGGCAGCTATAAGATGAAACAGGAGGGGAAAATCTTAGCTTGGAATAAATAATGTCTCCAGGCTGGATTTAAATGTTTTCAAAGACAAAGAGAACAAGCTTTAAACAACCGCCCACTCCACCATCCACACCCACAGCTTTCTTCACACCTATCTATCTATCTATCTATCTATCTATCTATCTATCTATCTCTCTCTCTCTCTCTCTCTCTCTCTCTCTCTCTCTCTCTCTCATCTCTCTCTCTATCTATCTATCTATCTATCTTTCTATCTATGTATGTATGTATCTATGTATGTATGTATGTATGTATCTATTATCTATCTATCTATCTATCTATCTTTCTATCTTTCTTTCTATCTTTCTTTCTATCTATCTATCCCTTAGACTGCGACCTTGGGGCACCCCTGAAGACTTGACAACCAGTTCCTTCCATTTCTCTCTCTCTCTCTCTCTCTCTCTCATCTCCTTCTCTCTCTCACTCTCTCTTCTCCTCCTCTCTCTCTCCTCTCTTCTCTCTCTTCTCTCTCTCTGTTCTGCCTTTCTCAAAATTTCGTTGAAGTTTCTAGGCCTGTCCATTCGCTGATGTTGTCCTCCCATCTCTTCCTGGTCTGCCTCTTTTTCTTCCTCCTTGGACAGTGCCTTGCAGTGTTGTTTTTGCAAGTCCTTCAGGTCTACTTCACATACCATCTTTTAAAAACCGACTTGACCTCTTTGGTATCAACAGTGTAGTCATCATTACTTAGATCCTGGAAACAATGGAGTTGACGGGTTAGAAAGAGCACTGTCAAACTCATGCTCAATATCATCCCGCTAGAAGCAGCAAGAGAATGTACTGATTTCGTTAGAAGAAGTTTTCTGTTCGTCTGGTGTCAATGACAGTATTGAACATTTCGAGTTTGCCTGCATCTGAAGTACCTTGAACCCCTTCCACACATCTGCCATATTAACCCTCCAAAACTGTTCTTTAACGTTTTGTTTGTATAACCTCCATTTCCTCACCCGAATTGTTTTTCTGAAGTTCTTTTTACCGCTTACAAGCTTTTGTTCCCGCTCCGAAACGCTACTTTCTTTCTTTGTCAAAAATGGTTTTCATGACTTTGTCACCCAGGCTTGTTGTTCGGGACTATTTTCACAGTTTTTTTTCGGTATGACAAGATTTTCAACAAAACAAAAAGAAATTACATGCACAACATCATTCGCTTCATCAACACTTTCACTCGAGTCAAGAACACACTCCAGTCAGTACACTCAAAAACATTTAACTCTTCCACACTTCCTTCGTACACGCTTTCGCTCGGATTTTTTTATAATCCCAATAGGGTCACATTTCATGTTGTGTTTGTAAGCAGGCAGAGGTAGATTATGTTGTGGTCTGATGTGGTGGAAAACAACAGGCTTAAATGCTTCTGAAATATTTCCAAAAAATTTGTCTAAAATTCGATTTGGCGAATAAAATAAGTGATATGTATTGTTTAAAAGCGGGCAAAACATGTTTTAAATCACAGTGGTTAAAATCCCCAGCACAAAACACTACACTGTGAGTCAGGAGCCTTTAGCTGTAGCTCGTACAGTCAGAGACCTCCAAAAGGAAAAGAAAAGAAGAAAGAAAGAAGAAGAAGAAGAAGAAAAGAAAGAAGAAGAAGAAAGAATGCAAGAAGAAAGAGATGAAGAAAGAAGAAGAAGAAGAAGAAAGAAGAAGAAGAAGAAGAAAGAAGAAGAAGAAGAAGAAGAAGAAGAAAGAAAGAAGCGAAGATACAGCAGAAAGAACAAACAAAAACACAAACAAACAAAGACAACAAAAACACCAAACACACCAGTACCAATCACAAACACAACAAACCAAAACTAAAAAACCCTACACATTAGAACTCGAACAAGGAACAACAGACGACACAGCAGAAGTCACCAGAAACACACGGACCCTCACCACTACTATACCAATACTACCACGCACACTCGCAGACAAACCACCAACACCAACACCAACCACCACCACCAACACCCAACACACGTGAACCCGCAGACGGGACAGAAGAAATTCCAGCCCCTGAATCCAAGAGCGGATTAACTCTCGGATGACCCCTCCTCCTCTCTCTACAGCAAGCGACAGACCAAGCGGCCAGAGTCTCTCTCAGACGCCAGAAGTAGATGACAGGATCGAGGATGAGGTTGAGCAGGGAGCAGAGGAAGATGGAGATGCCTGTGGCATTGCCGGGAAGAGTCAGGGACCCGTCGCTCTGTATCGCCCACAGCAAACAGACCACGGACACTGGCCCGTAGCCCAGCA
The DNA here is from genome assembly GCA_030674155.1 of Stramonita haemastoma. NCBI lineage: Eukaryota > Metazoa > Mollusca > Gastropoda > Neogastropoda > Muricidae > Stramonita > Stramonita haemastoma. The sequence continues at coordinate 5,881,308 of CM060341.1, forward strand.
GGAAGCAAAGGGTTAAGCAGAAGATGGTGATGGTCGTGCGGTTTTCGGATCTGGAAGTAGATGGAGACAGACAGACAGAGAGAGTGATGGGTGGGGGGAGAGTAGAGAGGGGGGAGGGAGTGGGAGGATGGGGGAGGAGAGGGGGAGGGAGGGTGGAGGGGAGGGAGAGGGGGAGGGGGGAGGGAAGGGAGAGAGAGGGAGGGAGGGAGAGGGAGGGAGATGATGGGGAGAGAGGGGGAGGGAGAGAGAGAAGAGGGAGACGGGGGTGGAGAGAGGGAGGGGGGAGCGAGAGAGAGAGAGAGTAAACAAAAATTGGGTTAGTTTTTTGTCGGTGGTGGTTTGTGGTGGTGGTAATCGAGAGTGGAGGTGGTTGTGGCCGATACTGGTTTTGGTGTTAGTGTAATAATGATGATGGTGGTGACGATGGTGGTGATGATGGTGGTGGTAATGGATCTCTTACACACACACACACACACACACACACACACACACACACACGCACACACACACACCACACGCACACGCACACGCACACACTAACACACACAAACTACCACCACCACCACCACCACCACCCACCCACCAAGACTACACACACACACCACACACACATACACATACACACACTACCATCACACACACACACACACACACACACACCACACACACACACACACACCACACACACACACACACACACACACACACACACACACACCCCCCCCCCCCCCCCCCCCCCACACCACACATACACACACACATCAAACCAAAGCAAAAAAAACTACAACCCGAACCTCTGCAAGTTTGCCAGCGCACTATCCTGCCCATGTGCCGAAGCCGCCATGGCGGATCGGGTGACGTGTTGTTTCCTCATCGTGACGCCAATGGTGACGTAACAGGCAGTGACCGTGACGACACACAGCATCATGATGACGCCCAACACACCCATGCCGTGAGGCGGGATCACCTTCTGCTGACTGGTCAGCAGGGAACACTTCATGTCTTCTGGGAACCCCCCTACAAGAGAAAGCACCCGGATAAATCAAAGTCTTCTTCTTTTTTTCTTTGTCGTGGTCTAGAGGTAACGCGCCTGTCTAGAACTGTCTACAAAATCGTTCGGATGAGACTATAAACTGAGGCCCCGTGTGCGAACGCACGCAGAACATCTTGCGCACACGTTAAATCTTGTTCCTTTTTTCGTAAGAGTAGGCCATCGTGTGCCGGTGGGAATAGATGACATTTTACAAAACTGCATACACACGGGGACTGGGTGTAAAAAAGCATATGATTGCTCATTCCTTTATCCTCGGTATAAAAGAATAAATAAATAAAATAAAACAAAACAAAAAGTCCGGGTTGAAGTGTGTTGTGGTTCGAATCCTGTTTGGGCCCAAAACTTTTCCCCTATCCATTAAACCATGAGTGGTGGTCTGGGTGCTATTAGTCTTTCGGATGAGACGATAAACCGAGGTCCCGTGTGTTAAAACATTATTATTTAGTGCACGTAAAAGAACCCACGGCAACAAGAAAGTTGTCCCTGGCAAAATTCTGTAGAAAAAAGCTACTCTGATAGGAAAACAAATACAGTTGCAGACAGGAGAAAAAAAAAGATATAATGGGTGGGGCTGCTCTTGGGGCGACGCGCTCTCCCCGGGAAGAGAGCAGCCTGAATTTCCCGCAGAGAAGTCTGCCGTGACTTAAAGTGATGTAAAATGTCAATGTAAAGAGGTAGAAATGGATCGGTGGTCTAGGTGGTAACGCGCCTTGCCTAGAAAGTGAAAAGTCCGGGTTGAAGTGTGCTGTAGTTCGAATCCCGTCTGGGCCCAAAACTTTTCCCCTATCCATTAGGACCATGAGTGGTGGTGGTCTGGGTGCTAGTCTTTCGGATGAGACGATAAACCGAGGCCCCGTGTGTTAACACATCATTATTTAGCTACGTTTGTGCGCGAAACATTTTCCCCCATCCAATAGACTGTGAATGGTAGTCTGGGTGCTAGTCTTTTGGATGAGACGATAAACCGATGTTTTCTCCTCTCTCTCTCTCTCTCTCTCTCTCTCTCTCTCTCTCTCTCTCTCTCTCTCTCTCTCTCTCTCTCTCTCTCACACACACACACACACACACACACACACACACACACACACACACACATACACACGCACACACACATACACACACAAACAGATAAACAAACACAGAGAGAGGACGAGAGGGAAATAAAGAAAACACACACACAAACTAGCTGCCGCTGTAGTCTAGTGGTTAGGGCGTTGGACTCGTAATCTAAAGGTTGCGGGTTCGATCCCAGCTTTCGGCTATGGCGTTGTGCCCTTGGAAAAGGCACTTTACGGCTATTTTCTCACCCCACCCCGGTGTAAAAGGGGTACCAACCTTGTGTTGGGAGTTAACCCTGTGATAGACTGGCGTCCTATCCAGGGGGGAGTCTATGACTCTCAGTCGCTTAACGCCACAGAAACCGGGATAAGCACCGGCCTGATGAGCCTTATGGCTCGGGACAGACATTCACACACACACACACACACACACACACACACACACACACACACACACACACACACACACACAAAATATGTTGGAAATGTTTTTTGCATATGCGGTAATGATATAACAGTAGATCATGTACTAACATGCAGCAGCTTAAAAGGGCATATTCCCGTTTTAATGGTAAATTCGCCATCAGCTATCTTTAACAATCTGTCACTTATGTATGACTTTTTTAGATCGCTGATTCATAGTCCAGTTGGTTTGTTATTGTGATTGATTTGGACTCTAAAGATGCTCTAATCGGATGTTTTTTGTTGTTGTTTTTTTGTTTGTTTGTTTGTTTTCTTGTTTGTTTGTAAGGGTGGGGGTTTTTTTGTTGTTTTTTTCCTGTACTGGGTATTTGTATTCTTATTGTTGTTTATCTTTGTTTGGTTTTGGGGGGCGAGGGCTAGGAGATGTTGCCGATTGTAGCTGATTTTTCGCAGTTATTTTTGGGTATTCCCGTTTTTTTTCTGGGAGGGGTATTTTGTGTTTTCTTATGTGAAATTAAGTAACTATTTAGTTATATTTTTCATTGGAATTACTGATTTTGTTAGAGTTTGTTAGAACTGCATTTCCCGTTTTTGCTTACTGTAGTTCAATAGGTTAGTGACAAAAAGGTGGTTTTTTTTTTTTTTTTTTTTTTTTTTTTTTTAAATTTACTTAGCAAGTATTGACTCCCTGAAATTCTTTATCCCATACATTGCCAACCACACCCTCTTTTTCTGACACTCATACACCCACCTACTCCCCCCCCCTTCCCGTCTAATATCACAATTTGTGAAAAGACGTTAAATGAATTTGAACACACACACACACACACACACACACACACACACACACACACACACACACACACACACACACACACACACACAAAGACAGAGATTTTATATTAAACACAAAAATCCGAACACACAGAGAGAGACAGAGAGCAGAGCAAAACAAGAACATCAATTCCCGCGGCTTACCGACAAGGGAGACCACTGTCAGCAGGATCGCCAGCCCCCACACCCCCACTATACACCCCACCAGCGTTCTGCAGGCAGGAAAATCATCAACCTTGATCAGTGGATCCACATCACTTCAGCCCACAATAATCAATAGATCGACATCATTTAATCCCATAATATTCAATTGATCAGGATCACTTCAGCCCTTGATAATCAATTGATTAACATCACTTCAACCCACAATAATTTATTGATCAATATCACTTCAGCCCTTGGGTATCGTCAGCTATAATCAATAAAATCAATATCATTTCAGCTGTAACCACCACCATCATCAGCTATAATCAATAAACCAACCTCAATTCAGCTGTAACCATTATCATCAACTATAATCAACAAATCAACATCAGTTCAGCTGTAACCATCATCATCATCAGCTATAATCAATAAAATAAACACCAGTTCAGCTATAACCATCATTATCAGCTATAATCAAATAAATCAACATCAATTCAGCTCTATCATCATCAGCAGCTATAATATAATCAATAAAAATCAACAGCAATTCAGCTGTAACCATCATCATCATCTGTAATCAATAAAATCAACATCAATTCAGCGGTAACCATCATCATCATCTGTAATCAGTATTGCTGTTAACTTCAGAGGCGACGACGCAGTTCGTCACAAATTGCGACAAAGTGCGTTGTTGAGACATACCGTGACAGAACATGGGCGCCGTCCTCAATATGCCGAACACCTAGAAAAGCTGAGGTCTCTGACGCCTCGCTCCTCTACGACCACAAAAGTTAAGAAACGCCTTTACCACAAAAAGGAACACCTTTACCCAAAACAAAAAAGAACACCTTTACCTTTAAAAAAAACACAGGTGACTCACCTGAAAGTGACCAGGTAGCGGTACAGGTGAGGGAAGACCACAGCCAGTGTCCGGTCCGCGGCCATGGTCAGCACGGTCAGACAGGTGGCGAAGATGGCCAGCAGGATCAGCCCGTAGCGCAGGCAGCAGAGGGGGTGTCGCGAGGCCATGGCCCCCAGAGGCCACACCCGGGGCAGCAGAATGGCCAGCCCCAGCATCAGGTCAGCGGTGGTCAGGCTGCCCGTCAGCAGCTAAACAGGTGAAGGAGAGAACACAGGTGTATTAGTGGTGGTGGTGGTGGTGTGTGGTGGTGGTGGTGGTGGTGGTGGTGGTGGTGGTGGTGGTGGTGACATGATTAAGAGGAGGAGCTGACAGGGGAACGAGAGAGCAAGGTGTGTAACAGTGATGATGATGATGATGATGATGATGATGATGATGATGATGATGATGATGATGATGGTGATGATGGTGATGATGATGATGATGATGATGATGATGATGATGATGAGATGATGAGATGATGATGATGTTCACGATGACATTAATAATGATGTTGATGATGATGATTAGAATGTGGAGGAGGAGGAGGAGGAGCAGAATGGCCAGACCCAGCATCAGGTCAGCTGTGGTCAGGCTGCCCGTCAGCAGCTGAACAGGTGAAGGAGAGAGTAAGGTGTGTGAGTGGTGGTGGTGGTGGTGAGGGTGGTGGGGGGGGTGATAATGTTCATGATGACATTAATAATGATTTTGATGATGATAGTGATGATGATGATAGTGATGATGATGATGATGATGATAGTGATAAGGAGGAGGAAGGTGGGGTGGGGGTGGTGGGGGTGGGGTGGTGGTGGTGGGGTGGTGGGGTGGTGGTGGTGGTGGTGGGGTGGGGGGGTGGGGGGGTGGGGTGAGGTGGGGGGGGGGTGTTTATGATGATGTTCACGATGACATTAATAATGATGTTGATGATGATGATTAGGATGAGGATGAGGATGGCGGTGTGTTAGTGGTGATAGTGGTGGTGGTGATGATCTTCATGATGATGGTGATGATGTTCACGGTGACATCAATAATGAGGAGGAGGAGGAGGAGGAAGAGGAGGAGGAAGAGGAGGAGGAGCAGCAGAATGGACAGCCCCAACATCAGGTCAGCTGTGATCAGGTGAAGGAGAGAGTAAGGTGTGTGAGTGGTGGTGGTGGTGTTCACCATGACATTAATAGTGATGTTGAGGAGGAGGAGATGGAGGATGGTCGTGGTGGTGGTGGTGGTGGTGGTGGTGGTGGTGGTGGTGGTGGTGGTGGTGGTGGTGATGATGATGATGATGATGATGATGATGATGATGATGATGAAGAAGAAGAATTCAGAAGAAGAAGAAGAAGAAGAAGAAGAAGAAGAAGAAGAAGAAGAAGAAGAAGAAGAAGAAGAAGAAGAAGAAAAAGAAGAAGAAAAAAAAGAAGAAGTAGAAGAAGAAGAAGAAGAAGACGAACAGTCTTAACCACTCCGGATATAACAATTAAATTATACACTAATGACTGAATGGTGCCTTACAAATGCTCTCCACTACCAGGACAAGGTGTTGAGATCTACATCTTGTGGCTTGGAGTTTGGCAGTCATCATTGTGTAGCCTGTCTAGTCAATAAGCTGTGTTTTTGTTTCCCTATCACAGTGGCTCTTTTCGACAGATTTGGGGGTTTTTTGGTAGGGGCATCCCTCTTGTTGCAATAAGGTGGGTTGGATTTTTTTTTTACATGTGGCAAATATGTGTTGCACATGAGACATAATCTGAAAGACTAGTACTCTGACCACCCCTCAAGGTCTGATGGATGAGAGAGAGAGACATACATACAAACAGATAGACAGATAAGATAGATAGATAGATAGATAGATAGATAGATAGATAGATAGATAGATAGATAGATAGATAGATAGATAGATAGACAGACAGATAGACAGACAGATAGACAGACAGATAGACAGACAAGCAGGCAGATAGATACACAGACAGAAAGAGATGGAGAAAGCAAAACATAGAGAGAGACAGAAAGAAATGGAAATGGAGGGAGACAGACAGACAGAGAGACAGAGACAGACAGAGAAAGACAGACAGACAGAGAAAGACAGAGAGAGGCAGAGACAGAGAGAGACACATATGCAGAGACAGAGAAAGTCAGAGAGAGAGAGAGAGACAGAGAGAGAGAGAGACAGAGAGAGACAGACAGACAGACAGACAGAGACACAGAGACAAAGACAGAGAGAGAGAGAGTCTTGGTTCAGAGGAAAATGGAACCCACAAGATGTTACTTTGTATACATGAAGACCTGTGTGTTGCAGCTACACCACCTCTCCCTCTCCCTCCTCTCCCTCTCCTCCCCTGTCCCTTACCTTCATCCTAGGAGGAAAGGAGCTGACCTTCACAATGGCCACCAAGGTCACTGCGTTGATGGCGATGATGAGAAAAGCCAGAACAGCTATGGCCACCTGGCTGCTGATTGGCCAACGTTTGCTGGTGGGCGGAGCTTGTGTGGAGAAGACCAATCCGGTTGCTGCTCCAATCGCTCCCTCTGTCCTTGGCTCCGCCCCATTTTGTATGGTGAACGTGGATTGGTTCATTCTGACCAATGGTATTCGAACGTCAGAAGGGCCGTTGCTGGGCCGTTATTGTTGGCAAATTTCCGTGAAATCCATTGTGAAATACTGTAACATAGTATTTAAAAGGTGTAAATAGTGTGGACAGGATAGCTCTGTGGTTAAAGCACTCACTTTCCCCAAGCTAAGGTTAAGCAGCATCCAGCATGGTTACTAGTTGGATGAGTGACTGTTTGTTTGCCTTAGCTTCAGTGCAGTCCCCCAGTTCACCCAGCTGTCAATGGGTACCTGCCCTCTTTAGGGTCAGGGAAGGTAAAGCAGCAAGGGAGAGGAGATAGGCGCTGCCCTCAATATGCTGGTTGCTAGAGAAGCTGACGTCTCTGACACCTTGCTTCTCTACAACCACATGGGCTATGGAACACCTTTACCGTTTACCTTTTAAATAGTGTGCCATAATGTTATGTACTCAAGAATGCCTACAGGGTTCCTATAAACAATCTGGACATATTTCTTTTTCAGTTAGTTTGTCTGTCTGTCCGTTTGTTTGCTTCTTGTTCTCTATCTGTGTGATTTTTATGTAGATAACAGGATTATGTATACATAGGAGAAATCTGTTTCCAAAACATAAAAGGTAAAGGTTAAGGTGTCTCCTAATCTATGTGGTTATTGGGGAGCAAGGCATCAGAAACCTTAGTTTCTCTAGGGGCCAGCATATTGAGGGTGGCGCCCATCTCCTCTCCCTTGATGCTGAACTGGGGGTATTGTACTGAAGCCAAAGCGGGCAAAGGGTCACCCTTCTAATCGGTAACCATGCTCGATGCTGCTTAACTTTGATTTGGGAAAGCAGTGCTCTGACCACTTAGCTATCTCGCCCCCACCAAAACATATTTCTGTATAATATATTAGATGTAATCTTGGATGTAACCCTCACACAGAGAGACAGACAGACATATTTCCAAAACAGATTTCTGTATAAACTACAAAAACCCTGTAAGCTGGTAGACTCCTGTTTAAAGAAAAGACTCTTGCATATATTACACTATACTTAATAAGTGTGTGCACGCGCGTGTGTGTGTGTGTGTGTGTGTGTGTGTGTGTGTGTGTGTGTGTGTGTGTGTGTGTGTGTGCGTGCGTGGCTGTGTACATGTAAGTGTGCGTGCCTCTGTGTGTGTGTGTGTGTGCGTGTGTGTAAGCGCATGTGCCTGTGTGTGTGTACATTCGAATTAGCTAAAACTATTAATGTGATATTGATTGCTTGTGTGTTGTATAGGTCGAATGCAAGTGCTTTGGTTAGTTTTCTGCAAGATATAGCCCTGTATAAATTCCATGTATTTTTTTTTTTTTTTTTTTTTGTATTATCATCATCACCCTCATCATCATCATCATCATCATCATCATCATCATTATTACTATTCTGTAAAGCTGACACAATCCAATATAGCCAGGATCCCTGTACAGGTGAGAGGATCTGGTGAGGATGACAGACAGACTCTTTTACAGATTACAAGAATCCTGCGTACAGATCCTCACTTCTTCGTCCTTATCCAACTCCCACACAGCAACTACTTGACCAGGAGTTAACATCAGTGCTGACTCCACTCTCCCTAAAAGTCCTTGGATGAGACTATAAAACCGAGGCCCCGTATGCAAACACATGCAGAACATCTTGCGTACACGTTAAATCCTGTTCATGCTTTTCATGAGAGTAAGCCATTTCGTGTCGGTGGGAACAGATGACAAGATTGACAAAAGTGCATACATACGGGGATTGGGTGTAAAAAAAAAAAAAAGCATATGAGTGCTTATTCTATTATCCTCGATATAAAAGTATAAATAAATAAACTACTGTTGTCTGTCAAATGAGCCAAAATGCGTCATGCTTCCTTTCAACGCCTAACGAGTCAGGCTCAACGCATTACTCCTTACTGCACTGATGTTAGAATCTGGAATAAACCACAGAACTTGTGCAAAGACACCACAGAATAATCTGCATGAATTCCAGGATCTTAAATTAAGTGAACAAGAGAAAAGTTCCAGTGGAATCTTGGATGTAACCCTCAGAGAGAGAGAGAGAGAGAGAGAGAGACAGACAGACAGACAGACAGACAGACAGACAGAGACAGAGACAGACAGAGACAGACAGAGAAAGACAGAGACACAGAGAGAGAGGAAGACAGAGAGAAAGAGAGAGAGCATCAGACAGACAGACAGATATCAATGTTCAAGATGAACTATGAATCTCCTAACTGACATCTCTCTCTCTCTCTCTCTCTCCCTCCCTCCCTCCCCCCCTCTCATCATACACCCAGTAGCAGTAACAATATCCCCCTGACCTCAGGTTATACCCCCCCTCACCCCCCCCCCCCCCCCCCCCCCGCAAGGATCGATGGCGTCTCAGAGTCAGGTCAAATTACCTGTCTCAGGTAAAGTGGTAAAGCACGGAGACGGAAGAGTTGTACCTATAGGCCTACCTGTAGCATGAGACCCCACCTCTCGTGTTGTGTGGCTCTTAGCTGAAGAAACTTCCTGTCTTTGAAAAAAAAGCATTGTTTTGGGCCAGGTAAAATAAGAGGTAACAGGTAAAGGTGTCTCATAACCTATGTGGTCATAGGAGAGCGGGGGCGTCAAAGATTTCAGCTTCTCTAAGGGGCCAGCATATTGAGGGCGGCGTCCATCTCCTCTTTCTTCGCTGCTTTACCTTCCGTGACCCTAAAGAGGGCAGGTACCCATTTACAGCTGGATGAACTGGGGGAACTGTACTGTAGCCAAGGCGCGCAAACAGTCACCCATTCAATTGGTAACCACGCTCGACGCTGCTTAACATTGGTTGGGGGAAAGCGAGCACTCTGACCACTGAGCTGTCCTGTCCCCATCCTCGATAGAAAAGAATTTTTAAAATATTTTTTTTAAAAAGAAAGAAAGAAATAGATGCTGCCTTGACCATAGCCCTGTTTCTCCCTTAGTTTTCAGCCTAGGCAGTTTTGTTGGGGGGGGGGGGGGGGGTTGGGTATTGTTGTTGCAAATGTTTGTTTTGTTTTGCTTGTTTGTTTGCTGGTTTGTTTGTTACTTTGTTTGATTAAACTATTGAGCTTTTTGGAAAAATCAAGGAAAAAACTCAAAGAATAGCAGAATAAGCGCACATAATATTTTTGGGTGGTATTTCAAACATTTTCGAGTATTTTATCAAACGACCATTTCTGTGTTCAGTTATTTTAAGGACAGACCATCTACAGTTCAAGAGGATTTTTCCTCTGGAGTTGACAAAAGTGCCGACTCCACTCTCTCTCTCCCCTCCCAAACCCCTTCGGATAAGATTATAAACTGAGGTCCACTGTGCGAACACATGCAGAACATCGTACGCACACTTTAAAACCCGTTCCACTTTTCCAAAGAGTAGGCCGCACCATTGTGTGCCAGTGGGAACGGATAACAAAACTGACAAAACTGCATACACACGGGAATTTCATGTAAAAAAAATAATAAAAAGCACATGAGTGCTTATTCTATTATCCTCGAAATAAAAAAAAATTAATACATAACTTAAATAAAGTAGCCTATTTCTTTTTTGATTTCTGTATCTATTTGCTTTTTTACATCCAGTCCCCATGTGTATGCAGATGTCTAAATTCGCCATCTGTTCCCACCGGCACACAATGGCCTACTTCTTCGAAAAGCGGAACAGAATTTAACGTGTGGGCAAGATGTTCTGCGGGCGTTAGCACACAGGGGCGTCGGTTTATAGTCTCCTCCGCCCACGTAACGTAACGTAATGTTAGCAAGACGTTCGATTTTGTGTCACATGAAGACGTGAAATCTATATGCCACAGCCCCAGAGGCTAGGTATCGGATGTAAAGTACCGGATGTATCCTAATGAACCTGTCAGCTCAGTACAGTAGCTCAGTAAAGTACAGTACACTACAGGGCAGTTAAGTACAGTACAGACCAGTACAGTACAGGACAGTACAGTAAAGTACAGTACAGAACAGTACACTATAGTACAGTACAGTTCAGCATAGTACAACATCAGTAGAGTGACAGTAGAGTAGGGTACAGTACATTACAGTACAGAACAGTGCAGCAGCATAGTACAGTACAGTACAGTACAGAACAGAACACTACAGTTCAGAACAGTACATTACAAGACAATACAGTACAGCACAGTTCAGTACAGTTCAGCATAGTACAGCACAGCACAGCACAGTACAGTAGAGTTCAGTACAGTACAGTACAGTACACCCCAGTTCAGTACAGTACAGTACAATACAGTACAGCACAGCACAGTACAGTGCAGTACAGAACAGTAGAGTTCAGTACAGTACAGTAAAATACAGTAAAACACAGTACAGTACAGTACAGTAAAGTACAGTACAGTAAAGTACAGTACAGTACAATACAGAACACCACAGTTCAGTACAATACAGTACAGTGCGGTACAGTACAGAACAGTGCAGTACAGTACAGTTCAGTACAGTACAGTACAGCACAGTATAGTACAGTAGAATATAGTATAGCACAGTAAAGAACAGTACAGTGCAGTACAGTACAGCACAGTAGAGTACAGTACAGCACAGTACATTACAGTAAAGCACAGCACAGTACAGCAAAGTACAGCCTAGTACAGTACAGCGCAGCACAGTACAGCAAAGTACAGCACAATACAATACAGCACAGTACAGTACAGCACAGCACAGTGTAGCAAAGTACAGCCCAGTACAGTACAGTTCAGTACAGTACAGTACAGTACAGTACAGCACAGTTCAGTACAGTACAGTACAGTACAGTACAATACAATACAATACAATACAATACAATACAATACAATACAATACAATACAATACAATACATACCGCGACGTGACGGCACCTGGCAGAAACTGAATTATCTGGTTTTTAAACAGCATTCCCCAAGCAACTGAAGCTGATTTTTGAACCAACACACACAAAAATGTGTAGGCTACAAGGTTATGAAGAGTAAGGAAGTTCATCCAAAAAAGAAAACCACCACCACCAACAAAAAATGTAATTCAATGCCATTAAAATCGCTTGCTCATAATACACAAGCTTGCGCCCGCGCTGCATTCACACACACACACACACACACACACAACACACACACACACACACACACACACACACACACACACACACACACACACACACAAACACGCACGCACACACACACACACACACACACACAGCACGCACACATACACACACACACACGCACGCACACACACACGCACGCACGCACGCACCACACACACACACACAACACACACACACACACACACACACACACACACACACACACACACACAACATGGGAGTGTTTCCTTCCATCCTTTCATTGTTCATGAGAGGCACCACAATGATTTAAACATATCAAAGCAAAGGAATGTAGAGGGAAATGTATATAGTTGAGCACGATCAATGCTATGTCATGTGCTTTCTTTTACTTTTTTTCTTTTGTTCTTTTTTTTCGAAATGATTTTTTGTTGATTTTGTTGTGTTTTTTTTTTTTTTTTTTTTAAGTCTCAAAGCAGATGTGCAAAATGAAGAAAAAGAAAAAGAAAAAAGGAAGGGGAAGAAAAGAAGAAGAAGAAGAAGAAAGAAAAAGAAGAAAAAGAAGAAAAGAAGAAGAAGAACAACAACAACAACAACAACAACAACAACAACAACAAAAAACAACAAAAAACAAGAAAGGCAGGCTGCCAGAGACGACACACAGACAGATAGACAGCCCAACGCGCACGCAGCCAGACACCATAAAACACACAGGCAGAAGACAACTTTTGAAAGGGGGATGCCTGGTGGTTAGAGTGATGCGCTGTGATCTCTGACTCTGGTTCAAATTCCTTCGAGAGGTTTTTTCCCTCTGGAGTTAACTCATTTCCCGTCTCCACCCCCAACAAAAGCCCTTGGTGAGACTTTAAACCAAGGTCTGTGTGCGGCGCCGCAGAACATCTTGTGCACGTTAAAACCCGTTCCGCTTTTTGGAAGGTATGTCATTGTGTGCCGGTGGGAAAGGATAAAAAAAATTTGACAAAACTGCATACGCAGGGGACTGGATGTAAAAAAAAAGGACATACGTGCTTATTCCATTATCCTCGAAATAAAAATTTTTTTTTTTCCCTTTTAAAAAAAATTTTTTTTTTAAAAAAACAAAAAGCAACAACGAAGTGAGATTGACTCAGGTAATGAAACAGACGCACTTCAAAAAAAAAAATGTTAAAAAGAAAAACCGACAGACAGAAAGGCAGACAACAGACAAATACACGACACACATAGACAAAGTCCTAGAGAGAAACAGAAAATGATACAGACAATGAGACGATATGATGAGGAGAGGAGAGAGGGGGGGGGGAAATTTATTTTTTTTATTTCGAGGATAATGGAAAAAGCATCAGTGCTTTTTTTTTCATCCAGCCCCCGTGTGAGCAGTTTTGTAAATGTACTGTTCCCCCCGGCCACGATGGCCTACCTTTAGAAAAGCGGAACAGGATTTAATTTGTGCGCAAGATGTTCTGCGGGGTTCGCCAGGGGCCTCGGTTTAAAGTCTTCCGAAAGGACTTTTGGGGAGAGTGGAGTCAGCACATGTTAACTCCAGGAGAAAAATCTGCTCGACCGGACTCAAACCCCGGGTGTAAAATTGCCAGCGCAATGTTCTGACCACTAAGCTATCCGTCCCCCCAGGGGAGAGAGGGGAGGGGGGGGGGAATTGAATGAATGAATGATTAATGAAAACTTTATTTTTCAAGGGTATAGATAAGCATTCAGTACTTTTTTTTTTCCCGGCCTTTGCCGGATTACTTCCAAATAAGTGGAAGATGACCTTCAGTCCAACACTTTTGGAAAAAAAGATATAAAAAGTTGACCCAATTAGGTGGAAGATGACGTAACATTTTCATTGGAAACTCCATCAAGTCCTACTGCTGTTTTCTTAGCACAGAGATTATCAAGACAAGCTTTCACCTCTTGTAATGTAAGGGGTGCATTAATATAATGAGTTTGTAGGCGATCAAGATCTGGAGTGTTGTGTCTGTTGCTCAATTCACGTTCCTCTCTAAATTTTCTATTCTTTTCGGACAAACCAGTTCTACAACTGTTGCTGGCAAATATTTCCACAAAAGCTTCAGCTTTTTCAAAATTTGAAAGTAGATCTGAGTTCTCTAATTTAATGGGACACTGAGGTAAGCTTATCCCATTTCTCATTTCTTTTATTTTATCCCACACTTTCTGCAAATCTTTGTGGTCAGACACCTCGGACATGCAAAATGACGACCAATATTCTTTCTTTGCCTGGGCAACAATTCTGTTAGATCTATTTTTGGTTTTTTTTCATTTCTGTATAATTTGATTCAGATTTATTCCTTAGATAAGCTATTAATTTTAGTTTTCTTTCTTCTTTTGCTTTTTGACAGTTATCATTCCACCATACATTACCAATATTTTTATGAGAACTTATTCGTTTATGTTTAGGAATAGAACCATTTGCTGCAGATAAAACTGCATTTGTAAAGGGTATATATAGACTATCGATACATTGGCTATCCATATCTGGTGTGTTATATGATAGCAGAAGATTTGTAAATTTTTCCCAGTTAGCACGTTTATAATTAAATTTGGGCACTTTGTCTTCTGTTGAATCTGTTAAGAATGATCTTTCTAGTTCCACTCTGGTCACAACTGGCAAATGATCGCTGTTGAGGGAATCAGTTATTGGGTTCCACTCACATTGTGGTACTAATTCAGGTGACACTAGGGTTAGATCAATTGCAGTTGCCCTGTGATTAGAATTGTCAGGAATGCGTGTTACACGACCATCGTTTAAGAGATATAGAGAGGAATCAACTAAATTTTCAACAAAGCGATTGCTTGTGACAATGTCACAGTCTTTTCTCCCAGAAGGGTGAGTGAGCATTAAAGTCACCTACAATGATATACTTCTTGTCATGGTCTTCCTGCAATGTACGGAGCCACTCCGTGTTAACATCAGTGGGCCCTTGGGGCAAATAAACAGACACTATGGTTAACAATGATGCATTAAATGGAATAGACACAGCACATGAATGTATTTTTCCCTGTTTCCTCTTATTGTTGTATTCAATATTGATTTATTGATTGGCAGAATATTCTGTCATCATCATTTTAGAGAGTTTTGGTTAGCTGTTCTTTTCTTTAATTCTGATCATTTAAGCAATCAGTTCATAATGGGAAAAGGTGTTCAAATTTTCCAATGGAATTGTCGATCTCTGAAAAGAAACTGTGACTATCTTGTGCAACATCTTGCAGAAAACGACTATGATATTCTAGCCATGCAGTCGTTAAACATAACAAGAGAAAAATTACCTAAAATCTCTGGTTATTTCTATCCTCCGATCCATCAACAGGCTGATACCACTGGCAAAATTAACACAGCCATTTATGTGCGTAAAGGGGTGATATACACATCATGCCCCAGTCCTGCTCCACTCCATATTTCTAACTTACATTCGTGTGCGTGTGTGTGAGTGTGTGTGTGTGTGTGTGTGTGTGTGTGTGTGTGTGTGTGTGTGTGTGTGTGTGTGTGTGTGTGTGTGTGTGTGTGTGCACATTCGAATTTGTTAAAAATCATTTTTGTTGATTGTTTTGTGTCTTGTATAGGTCGAATGCAAGCGCTTTGATTTGTTTTTTGCAAGATATAGCGCTATATAAATTCCATGTATTATCATTACTATTAAGGATCGGGGAGAGGGGAGGGGGAACTCGAACTCGAACTCGAACTCGAATGTTTTATTGAGGAAATATGGATAAGCCAGAGGCTTCTTTACACCAGGTCCTCATTAAAAAAAAACACCCACACACAAACAAACCAAAAACAACAAACCCACTGGCAAACAATCATAAAGAATTATATAACATATAGATATAGCAAAGCAAACGATAAGCTTAATTACTTAGTTATTTATATAACCAACTATCCAACTACACTCACAATACAGGCACAAGCAAAATCTCAATATACACTATTTCAAGTCACAACCCTTACTAATAGTCTTATCCAACATGACACTCTAGATTACAAATTCAAATTATTCTACAGTAACAAGACACAACACATCCGTACTCTATTTCAATGACACAAAAGCGAGAAACTAAGCTCAAAACAATCAGATCTCTCTCTCTCTCTTCTCTCTCTCTCTCTCTCTCTCTCTCCTCTCTCTCTCTCCTCTCTCTCTCTCTCTCTCTCTCTCTCTCTCTCTCTCTCTAATTGAGAGAGAGATATTGAGAGGGGTGGGGTGGAGAAGAAGGGAAGGAGGGAGGGGGGGATAAAGTGATGGGAGGATGAGGGGAAGGAAGGGAAGAGACAGGACAGGAAAGATCAGTTATGGGAAAACGAAAACGGAATGAGACAAGAGAGAAAGCAAAGAGAGAGGAGAAAGAGAGAGAGAGAAGAGAAGAAGAGACAACAGACAGAGACAGAAGACAGACAGAGAAGAAGACGAAGAAGAGACAGAGAAGAGAGAGAGAGGAACAGAGAGAGCAGACAGAGAGAGACAGACAGAGAAGAGACAGAGACAGAGAAGAGAGAGAGAGAGACAGAGAAGAGACAGAGACAGAAGAAGAAGAGAGAGAAGACAGAGAGAGAAAAGAGAGAGAGAGAGGAGAAACAGAGAGAGAACACAGAAGAGAGAGAGACAAGAAGAGACAAGAGAGAGACAGAGAGAGAGAGAGACAGAGAGAGACAGACAGACAGAGAGAGAGACAGAAGAGAAAAGACAGAGAGAGACAGAGAGAGAGAAGAGAAGAGAGACAGACAGAGAGAGAGACAGAAGAGAGACAGAAGACAGAGAGAGACAAGAGAGAGACAGAGAGAGACAGAGAGAGAAGACAGAGAGAGAGAGACAGAGAGAGAGACAGAGAGAGAGAGACAGAGAGAGAGAGACAGAGAGAGAGACAGAGAGAGACAGACAGAGAGAGACACAGAGAACAGAGAGAGAGAGAGAAGAGACAGAGAGAGAGAGACAGAGAACAGAGAGAGAGACAGAGAGAGAGACAGACAGAAGAGAAGAGACAGAGACAGAGACACAGAAGAGAGACACACGGACAAGAGGAGAGAGAGAGAGAAGAGAGAGAGAGAGAGAAGAGAGAGAGAGAGAGAGAGAGAGAGACAGACAGAGAGACAGACAGACAGAGACAGAGACAGACAGACAGACAGACAGAGACAGAGACAGAGAGAGAGAGAGAGAGAGAAGAGAAGAGAGAGAGACAGAGACAGAGAGGAGAGACAGACAGAGATAGAGACAGAAAACAGAGAGAGAGACAGACAGACAGAGATAGAGACAGAGACACACAGAGAGAGACAGAGACAGAGATAGAGACAGAGACACAGAGAGAGAGACAGAGACAGAGATAGAGACAGAGACAGAAAAGAGAGAGAAGAGAGAGAGAGACAGAGAGAGAAGAGAGAGAGACAGAGAGAGAAGAGAGAGAGACAGAGAGAGAGAGAGACAGAGAGAAGAAGAGAGAGACAGAGAGAGAGAGACAGAGAGAGAGGACAGAGACACAGAGAGAAGAGACAGAGATGAGCAGGAAAAGACAGAGAGAGAGAGAGACAGAGAGAGAGAGACAGAGACACAGAGAGAGAGACAGAGACACAGAGAGAGAGAGAGACAGAGACACAGAGAGAGAGAGAGACAGAGACAGAGATAGAGACAGAGACAGAGAGAGAGAGAAGAGACGAGAGAGGACAAAGAGAGAAGAGAGAGAGACAGAGAGAGAGAGAGACAGAGAGAGAGAGAAGAGAGAGAGACAGAGAAGAGAGAGACAGAGAGAGAGAGAGACAGAGAGAGACACAGAGAGAGAAGAGAGAGAGAGAGACAGAGAGACAGAGAGAGAGACAGGAGAGGAAGAGAAGAGAGAACAGAGAGACAGAGAGAGACAGAGAGAGAGAGACAGAGAGAGAGAACCGAACTCGAACTCGAACTCGAAAAGGTTTATTCATGAAAAAAGGCCACTGGCCCATACATGAAGGGGGTTGCCGAATGCGATAACCATAATTGCTTTAAGCTGACACACAACACCATTCCATGCCATGGAAACCACAGCATTGATTTGTAATGTACATCGAGACACGACACTCTTTACAGTCTGGATACGGCATTCCGAGCCTTTCTTTCGTCCAGTCATTGTCACACACCCTCCGCCTAGGCTAGCCAAGAAAGCATGTAATAGTTCTCTAAGTGTCGCCAAGTCCCTTGAAGCATGATAGGGTCTCCTTGTGTAGTGTGTTCTGGATTCGCTTCCCATTCCGCAAACTGGCGAGTTTGACATGTTCCTCTTTTAACATGTTTTTCTCTTGCTGTTTAACAAACCAGTACACACATACTGGCTCAGTGTCTGGTTGGCATGCCTACTGGATCACAATGTCATCTGACTCACAGGTCACAATATCTTCACCATCTGAATGATGTAGGACAGATTTTCTAAAGTGTGTATTTCTTTGTCTGTCTCTCAGCCTTTTCTGTACGGATCTATCAGTTAGAGTAGCCACATACTGTTTGACATTTCCTTTGTCGAATGCACCAACAATATTATCATCGTTCACCTCAGGCTGCAAAACACACATATCAGCACAGTCACTACAATCAGACATACAGGGAGGTTCTAAATCAACTGATGAAAGCAACTTAACTGATGTTTTTGTGTTGATGTCCTGTGTGTGTGCACAGACTCCAGAGGATCATCAGAAGCAACAACATCAGCTTCTGCACCAAATACCACCTCTACAAATCCCTCGTGATATCTATCCTCCTATATGGCTGTGAATCATGGACTCTGACAGCAGAGTTAGAGAGAAGAATCCAAGCATTCGAGAACAAGTGCCACAGAAGACTCCTCAAAATATCATACAAAGAACACAAGACCAATAACTATGTGAAAGAAGAAATCAAAAAGCGTGTGGGCCCCCAAGAGCCTTTGCTCTCCACCATAAAGAGGAGAAAGCTGATGTGGTTTGGTCACACCACAAGACACAACACCCTAGCAAAAACCATCCTGCAAGGAACAGTCGAGGGCAAGAGAAGAAGAGGCCGCCAAAAGAAATCATGGGTTGACAACATCAAAGACTGGACTGCCCAACCCCTGCAACGCCTCCTACTAGCCACACAGGATCGTGAAGCATGGAAAAAGATCTCCTTTGGGACATGGGACTGAGTGAGAGTGAGTGAGTGAGTGAGTGTGTGCTGTTGGTAGGTCTACTCTATGCGTCTGCGCTGCATTCTGCTGTTCTACACTTTTGTCAGGTGGACTCGAGGCACTGAAGACACAGTCACTTTCACACACAACACTTGCCTGCTTCTCTTTATGCTTTCGAGAGCCTCCAAATCCCTGCGGGTTTGGGAGTAGGATTTTTTCCTATAGTATTGTACTTGTGTGCTGCTCACTGTTGGATCCGCCATGTTGGTTGACACTGCTGTTTCCACTGGTTTAACTCGCAAGACAAAAACCACGCTGTCCCCTTCTCCTGCCACTTTCCAGCTGGAGACTGCATTGTCAGTCAGCAGGGCTCCTAAGGTCCTCTCCACAGCCGCTGGAAGTCCAGTAACTGGCATTTTTGTATGAATTACGAGTTTTACTGTAGCTCACAGAAAATGTACGCACTGTCCGCTTCGCGTCTCGTGACCAACCCGAGAGAGAGAGAGAGAGAGAGAGAGAGAGAGAGAGAGAGAGAGAGAGAGAGAGAGAGAGAGAGAGAGAGAGAGAACTCGAACTCGAACTCGAACTCGAACTCGAACTCGAAAACTTTATTCACAAAAAGGCCATTGGCCCATACATGAAGGGGGTTGCCAAACTGCTTTGGTATTTTGTTGTTGGATTAAGACAACAGTAATAACAACAAAAGGAATTATTATACAGCAGCAACATCAGTTACAAAGATATGACTTACGATAATAAAATATCTCTTATTCTGAAAGCTTTACACAAATATAAAGTGAGGCTGCGCACAACTTCAGGTTGACTTGACGCCATGAGTAAACAGAGTCTGAAAGAATTAGCCTGCCTACTATATTTTACAGGGAGAGAGAGAGAGAGAGAGAGAGAGAGAGGAGAGAGAGAGAGAGAGAGAGAGAGAGAGAGAGAGAGAGATAATGAATAAATGAATGAATGAATGAATGAATGAATGAATGAATGATCTTTATTTTTCTGGGAAATAACGGGAACACCTGACGTCATTAGGATGACAGACAGACAGACAGACAGACAGACAATGAAGAAATAGAAACTGAAGAAAAACGACAGGCCCGTTATGCCCACCTTTAAAGGCAGGTGTCCCATAACCTGTGTGGTGTAGGGGAGCGAGGCATCAGAGACCTCAGCTTCTCTAGGGGCCAGCATGTTGAGGGCATTGCCCATCTCCTCTCCCTTGCTGCTTTACCTTCCCTGACCCTAAAGAGGGTGGCTCGATCCCAGGCCATTAATAAATGAATAAATTAATAATGAATTAATGCCATTAGTAAATGAATGAATGAATAAATGAATAAATTAATAAATTTTAAAAATACATTGTTAATTATATTCGATTATATTTTGTAATATCGAGATAATAATTTTTGTTTTGTAAATCGGATAATAATAGCAGTCATGTGCTTTTTTTTACATCCAGTTCCTGTGTGTATGCAGTTTTGTAAATTTTGTCATCTGTTCTCACCGGCACACAATGGCCTACTCTTTCCAATAGCGAAACAAGATTATTTATCATGTGCGCAAGATGTTCTGCATGCGTTCGCACACGGGGCCTCGGTTTAGAGTCTCATCCAAAGGATTTGGGGGGGGGGGGAGTCAGCACTGATGTTAACTCCAGGGGAAAAAATCCCCTCGAATGGGATTCGAACCCGGGTCGTCCGATTGCGAGCGCAATGTTCTGACCACTAGGCCATCAGATCATGAGCCCATGGCACTAACAACAAGGCGATCACAGGGTATTTCACGTCATATCATGAACCTGTCTTTAGACAACAAGTTATTCTGGCGCCTTAGTGTAACGGTAAGTCTTTTGTTCTTAAAGGCTTGTTTGTAACGCGTGGCTCAAAAGATTACACACAGACAAAATAATGATAAGACACAAAAAAAGGATATGGAGCTTTACCCAATTTTTTAGATTGAAGCTTAGAAGTCTACTCTTTGGGTTTTTTGTTGGGTTTTTTAATTTTGTTTTGGGGTGTTTTTTGTGGGGGGGGGGGGGGTCTTTTTTGGTATATATTGTTTGGGGTCTTTTGTTTGTTTTGAGGTTAGGAGTCTGAAGACTTATGAACATTAAATCCTTTGAAATCTTGAAGAAATCTCTCCTCTCTCTCTCTCTCTCTCTCTCTCTCTCTCTCTCTCTCTCTCTCTCTCTCTCTCTCTCCTCTCTCTCTTCTCTCTCTCTCTCTCTCTCTCTCTCAGTAAAATAAATTTGTAAACATTATTTTTCAAGTTGATGAGTTCCCAAGTTACATAAACATTGTGGTCTATGAATATTGTTGTATGTATTTGTGTCAAAAGTGAATATTCATGTCATGGCTGATGTAATATGCTTGTTTTCATAATCAATCAATGTGTCAGTTCAACTTTCGCTGTATGTTAGTAGTAATGTATTAACAACACTTGCCGTGAGCCCATTTCCTATGCCCACTTTGCTTTTGTATTGTGGCCCAAGGCCGATGTACAGTAAAAGTCTGAAGTCTCTCTCTCTCTCTCTCTCTCTCTCTCTCTCTCTCTCTCTCTCTCTCTCTCTCTCTCTCTCTCCTCTTGTGTGTGTGTGTGTGTGTGTGTGTGTGTGTGTGCCCACGCGCAAAGATTGATTGACTATCATTGTCAAGGATGGAACGAGCACGCACACTTAGGTGATAGATCTAAAAGTTATCAACAATTCATAACCTTACGTGACGTCAAACCTTACCTAAAGCTTGAAATGGAATATATGCATTTCAAAAGAATAATGGCTCAGTTCAAACTGGGTGTGTCAGATGTGAAGGGGCATAAGCCTAGACGTGGAATGCATGGTGAATCTGATACAACCTGCTCTTTATGTAATGAAGAACAGATGACAACATTGACAAACCCCATACACACGGGGACTAGATGTTTTATAAAAAAAAAAAAAAAAAAAAGCACATCAGTGCTTCTTCCATTATCTATTATCTATCTATCTATCTATCTATCTATCTATCTATCTATCTATCTATCTATCTATCACTGTCTGTCTGTCTATCTATCTATCTATCTATCTATCTATCTTTCTGTCTATCTATCTATCCATCTATCTATCTATCTATCCCTTAATCTGGCGACCGTGGGGGTACCCCCAAAGACTTGACAACCAGTTCCCTCCATTCCTCTCTCTGTTCTGCCTTTCCCAAAATTTGGCTGAGTTCTAGGCCTGTCCATTCGCTGATGTTGTCATCCTACTATCATTAGAAATTTAGCATTATATTTCATGTAAAAACCTTTTTAGAATATGAGATAGTTTGATG
>CM060341.1:5916258-5922004 GCA_030674155.1 Stramonita haemastoma
TGCATTTTATTTTTTACATTCAGTACTGCTGTGTAATATGTGGTTTTGTAAATTTTGTCATTCATTGTTAGATCAGACTTTGGGAAAATAAAATTATTTCGAGAATAGTGAAATAAGCACTCGTGTGCTTTTTTTGTTTTTTGTTTTTTTACATCCAGTACTGCTGTGTGTGTGCAATTTTGTCATCTGTTCCCCACCAGCACACAATGGCATTGGTTGATGTGCAAGGTTGCCTGACCTTCTTTAGGTAAATTATATTACTCAGAAATAAACTACTGACAAATAGTTTGGGTTTTTTTTTTTTTAAAGAGCAGAAGTATGTGTACACACATGCAAACATGCATGTATGTATGCGCACACACACACACAGACACACACAGACACACACAGACACACACAGACACACACAGACACACACACACACACACACACACACACACACACACACACACACACACACACACACACAACACCACACACACACACACTTACACACACACAAAAGAAAGAAAGATCAGTCCATGGATCTGGCTCATAAAAAATAAATATGATTCACACTATGTTTCTTGGAGAATTTGAAGTTATTTCTTTTTCTAGTCTTCTAGATGAAAAGAATAAGGTAAAAATTGTTTGTTTTTATTTATTTTTCAACTGGTTCTCTGTGTATGTGTGTGTGTACATGTGTGTGACTCTGTGTGTGTGTGTGTGTGTGTGTGTGTGTGTGTGTGTGTGTGTGTGTGTGTGTGTGTGTTTGTTCATGTGTTTGTGTATGTTGTGTGTGTGTGCGTGTGCGCATGCATGTGTGTGTGTGTGCACACGCATGCGTTTTCATTTTTCTTTCATTGTGTACAGAAAGAGCTGATCACAGAATGCCTGGTGATTTTCGTGTGTGCTACCACAGGACAGGGCGACCCTCCTGACAATATGAAGGTGAGGCATTGAGTTGTTGTTGTCGTTGTTGTTGTTGTGGTTTCCCAGCTTAACACCCAAGGGGTCTCCCCGAATGTGCACTCTTGACTCACTCATCCCACCTGGGAATCACGGTGAGAGAGGAAGTACACTGAATGAGGAGTTTGCGTGTACGACTGTTTGCAAGTAACCTCGCATTATAGGCTGCCATACTCCAACTTCAGAGGAGAGGCATTGAGTGAAGGAGGGAGGGAGTGAATGAATGCTCAGTCTGGAAAACTCTCAGGGAGTTTGTTATTTCTTTATTTATTTATTCTTTTATTTATTTATTCATTAAATTTATTTATTCTTTTATATCAAGGGTAATAAAATAAGCACTCATGTGCTTTTGTTTTTACATCCAGTCCCCGCATGTGTACAGTTTTTGTAAATCTTGTCATCTGTTCCCACCGGCACACAAAGGCGTACTCTTATGAAAAGCGGAACAGGATTTAACGTGTGCACAAGATGATCTGCATGCATTTGCACACTGGGCTTCGTTTATAGTCTCATCCGAACGACTTTTGGGGAGAGTAGAGGAGTGCTTACTGTTCTCAAGTGTCTGGGTTTGTTTAGGGATTTTTTATTATTATTTAGAGGTTGGGGTTTTGTTTTTGTTTTTGGGTTGTTGTTTTTTAGGGGGTGGGGGTGGGGTCATTCCCTGACTAGAGCTCCAAGGTTCACCAATGGTGAGATTTTTGCATGTCTATGCAACTATTTTTTTTCCCCGAAGCATTAAGATAGCTGCATTCCTACTTTGAGAATGGAGTTAGGAATTGAACCTACCAGATGTTTTAGCCTGGGCTAGATGTAGGCTTTCTTTGGTTTTGGTGTGTTGGGAGGGGGGGGGGGTGTTTGTTGGCTAGAGCTCTGAGGTTCACCAATGGTGAGATTTTTGCGAATGCAACTGTTTTTACCCACCATTGAGGTAGGTAGGTGCATTCCAGCTCCATGGGTAGTAGATCAATGTGTTTTTGATGTGGTGTGTGTGTTTGTGGCAGACCTTCTGGCGTTTTCTGATGAGGAAGAATCTGCCCGCTGATTCGCTGAGCTGTCTGCATTACGCAGTGCTGGGCCTTGGGGATTCGTCCTATCAGAAGTCAGTGCCTAGACAGCGTGAGAGTGAGACTGAAGTCTTTGTGTTAGTGTGTCGTGTGTGTGTGTGTGGGGGGGGGGGGGGTTGCGTGTGTGTGTGTGTTTGTGTGTGCGTGTGTGTGTGTGTACATGCGTGCATGCATAAATAACGTGTGTGTATGTGTGAATCTTTTTTTTTTGAGGATAATGGTAAGCACTCATGTGCTTTTTTATATCCAGTCCATGTGTGTATATAGTTTTGTCAATTTTGTCATCCGTTCTCACCGGCACACAATGACCTACTCTTCCAAAAAGCAGAACAGGTTTTAATGTGTGCACAAGATGTTCCGCATGCACTTGCACACAGGACCTCCATTTATAGTCACATCCAAAGAATTTTAAGGGGGAGGGGGGGGGGGGGGGGGGGGGGGGGGGGGGGGGAGTCAGCGCTAAGGTGGACTATGTCATCATGTCTGTAATTGCATGTGTGTGTGTGCGGTGTGTGTGTGTGTATGTGTGCATGTGTGTTTGTGTGTGGGTGTGCGTGTGTGTGTATGTGAGTGTGTGTGTATGTGAGTGTGAGTGATGCCTATAAGTAATGGCAGCTTGGGTTTGGAGGGGGGGATGATGTTTTGTTTGGGGAGGGTTTGTGTGGGGGTTTGGGGGTAGGGGTTGATTTTTTTTGCATTGCACAAGTTACATATTCATTCATTCACATGTTTGCTTGCATGAACATGTATATTTGTGTCCTTTTGATTTTTAATTAAAACGTTTCACACTCTTTTATTCTCCAAAGAAATTTTGTTGTTGTTGAATTTTAAGTCTTGATCTTTAGTCCACTCAGAGTGATTCGCACATACACCACACACACACACACACACACACACTCTCACTCACATATTATATGTATTATGTATGCATACATATGCCCAGGTTTAACTTTGTGGCCAAGAAGCTTCACAAGCGACTGGAGCAGTTGGGGGGACAGGCAGTCATGAGGCCTGGCCTGTCTGATGAGCAGCATGACTTGGGGTAAGTGTTCTCTGTGGGTGGGTGTCTGTGGTGTGGGTGGGGGGTGGGGGGGGGGGGGGGGGGGGGGGGGGGGGGGGGTGGGGGGGGGGTTTGTGGGGGGGGGGGGGGGGGGGTGGGGTGGGGGGGGTTTTGGTTTGGGGGGGGGGGGGGGTTTTGGGGGTTTTGTTTTGGGGGGGGAAGGGGGGGGGGTTTTTTTTAAATGTGGGGGGGGGGGGGGGGGGGGGGGGGGGTGGTAAAATGACTGTGTTTTTTTTTTTTTTTTTTTTTTTTTTTGTTTTTTATACAAGGAAATAAAACACTCGTGGGTTTTTTTTTTCATTCGCCCCATATGTATGCAGGGTCATAGTGGGGTGGGGGGTTTTTTCCAGCTGTTTCTGTGCCTCAGTCTGCATGCTGTTTTATCCCCCCCCGGGGGACGCTATCACGACCCGGGTCAGCAAAACCCCGGGGAGCATTTTTTGGATGGCCCCCCCCCCCTCCGGCCCCCCACCCTTTATCGTCCTGATTGGGGTTTAGGAAAAAAGTAAAAAATTTTGGAAAAAAAAAAAAAAAAAAAAAAATATGATTGCACATACACCACTGCACACACCCCCTAAAAAAGCATGCACAATATGCATACACGCATCAACACAATACAAACACAACACACACCAACACACACACAACACACACCCCAAATAATCATTCCCCTCATGCCGACTTACTCTTTCCAAAATCCTTCTTGGTAAAACCCCCGGGCCCCCATGTGAAAAAGCACTCAAAAAATTTTTCGCCCCCCTTAAATTTCCTTTTTCCACTTTTCGGGAACGGTAGGCCATTTGTCCCCGGTGGGAAAAAAGGGGCAACTTTTAAAAAAAATATACATACGAGGACTGGTTAAAAAAAAACATAAGGCTTTTTTTTCCATTTCCCCAATATAAAAGAATAAATAAATCCCCCCCCCAAAAAAAAAAAAAAAACAAACAAAAAAAATAAGGATGGCGGGTTTCTCACTTTTAATTGACCAGAAAACCAAAACACTGTTCCTTTGGGGGTTACAAAATAGCGAGAGATTGGGGGAACCACAATTCCCCGGGCCCATAAGTGAAATTTTAGGCTCTGTCCATTATCTGAAAAAATTTTTTCTTAAAAAATTCTTTATTTAAAGTTAATTTTAAAAAAATTTCTGTAGTTTTTGATTGAAAAAACTTTAAAAAATTTTTCCTTTTTCACAAAAAACCAAAAAAAAAATAATTAAAAAAATTAATAAAAAAAAAATTAAATTGTTTTTTAAAAAAAAATGATTAAAAAAAAAAATCACAATTTTTTAAAAATTTTCCTTTTATCAGACCCGCCCGAACCGAGCCTATTTACGGACAAGCGAAAAAAAAGTGGAATTGCTTCCCCTTCATCGGGGGGGGGTGGGAAAAAACCTTCCCAAAAAGGGGGCCCGGCTCCCTTTATTGCCAATGAAGAGTGAAAGCCCCGACCCCCTTCCGGGGGGGACAAAAGATTCGACGGAATTGGATTAAAATAGGAAATAAGAATTGGGGAATTTCCGGCCCCCTGTTAAATAGAGAAAAAATAAGGGGGATAAAAAACCAATTGTAAAAAAAAGAGAAAAAATAATTTTAAAATTGGCCTCAAAATAAATTTTTTGGTTTTTTTGGGGGGATAACCCTGGGGGTTTATTTTTTCCAATCGAGCGTGATCAAATTTTACCCTTTTACCCCAAAAAAACTACCTTTGGTTCCATCGGAAAAAAAACTGTTTCTTGTATCATCGATGCCCGGGGGGACCGCAATCTGAAAAGCGTCCTTTAAAACCCCTGAAAATTCGTGTTGCAGAAAATTCCCCCCTTTTTTTTTTTGCTTTTTTTTTTTTTTTTTTTTTTTTTTTTTTTTTTTTTTTTTCCCCCTTTTTTTTTTTTCCCCCCGGGAAAAATTTTTTTTCCCCCCCCCGGGGGGGGGGGGGGGGGGGGGGGGGGGGGGGGGGGGGGGGGGGGGGGTTGGGGGGGGGGGGGGGGGGGGGGTTTTTTTTTTTTTCCCTTGGTGCCCTTTTTTAAAAGGGGGGGGGAAAAAAAATGTTTGGTTTTTTGGGGGGGAAATTTTTTTGGGGGTTTTTTTTGGGGGGAAAAAAGGGGGGGGGGAAAAAGGGGTGGAAAATTTGGGGGAAAGGGCAAAAAAAGGGGGGGGGGGTTTTGGGGAAAAAAGGGGGTTAAAGTAAAATTTTGGGGGGTTTTTTTTAAAATTTGGGGGGTGCGTTTTGGGGGGGGGAAAAAAAGTTTTTAAAAGGGGGAATTTTTTTAAAAAAAAAGGGGGTTTTGGGGGGGGGGGGTGGTTTTGGGGTTTTAAAAAGTTGGGGGGTGGGGGGGGTGGGGAAAAAAGGGGGGGGTTTTTTGGGGGAAAAGGTTTGGGGAAAAAAAGGGGAAAAAAAGGGAAAAAAAAACCCCAAAAAAAATTTTTTCCCCCCCCAAAAAGGGGTGGGGGGGGGGGGGGGGCCCCTTGGGGGAAAAAATTTTTTTTTTGGGGGGTTGGGGGGGGGGGGGGGGGGGGGGGGGGGGGGGGGGGGTGGGGGTTTTTTTCCCCCCCCCCCCCCCCCGGGGTTTTTTTGGGCCCCGGGGGGTTTTGGGGGGGGGGGGGTGGTTTTGGGGGTTTTTGGGTTTTGTGGTGTGTTTTTGTTGGGGGGGGTTTGGGGGTGTTTTTGGGGGTGT
>CM060341.1:5922104-5927104 GCA_030674155.1 Stramonita haemastoma
CATAGATAGTGATGGGTTTTCCCTAGTTTATAAAGCCAGTTGGGCGGATCACAACACACAACACAACACCACACACACACACACACACACACACACACCCCACACACACACACACACACACACACACCACACACACACACACACCACACACACACCACACACACACACACACACACACACACACACACACACACACACACACACACAACACACACACACACACACACACACACACACACACACACACACACACACACACACAACCACACACACACACAACACAACACAACACAACACAACACAACACTCACCACACACACACACACACACACACACACACACACACACACACACACACACACACACACACACACACACCACACACACACAGAGATGTTCTTTTACGCACGGAAATGCATGATGTGGTTCCTTTCCAAGAGATTATAGCACATAGGTCATTTGCCTCTAGCGTCTTGCCGAGGAAGAAACCAAGTTTTCAAGTCAGAGGGGGTTTTTTGTTAATAAAGAGAGAGTCGGGACTTAAAGGGTGTGTTTACAAGGACTTAAGAATTGGTCTCGCTGCTGTGTTAAATTTTGAACATCCCTGAGACATGCCGAACCTGTATAAGGCTGTGTGGCTGAGAGATTGAAACGAGCGGCGTGGGAACAGCAGGGAGAGGAACGTCACAGAAGGGAGGCAGCTTTTTTTTTTTCTTTTCTTATTCCATTGATGATCGATGAGAATGAGGATGATGTAACGATGCTGCTAGGGCATGTGCTTTGAGACTTCTTGACAGGGCTGTACTCTGCTACGCTTACTATCGTAATATATCCCGGGCGTCAACCGGGCCCGAGAAATACAGACACCTGCGGTGTTGGGTCAGATAATTTGAGCAACATTGTCAAACCGCATCCGTAAAGTAGAACGGGGGTAGGGGTGGTTGGTGGGGGGGGGGGGGGGGGGGGGGGGGGGGGGGGGGGGGGGGGGGGGGGGGGGGGGGGGGGGGGGGGGGGGGGGGGGGGGGGGGTGGTCGACGAGGGTAAAAAATCTGTCTGGGCTCATCTGTCAAACTTTGAACTCTCTTCCATTCGCGAACCCAGCTAACTCTGTGGACAATTGGAGAGAGATTAGGTGGGTAGGTAGGTCTATGCTGCCACGTAACTCCCCTTCAAACACGGACTGGGGGGTGTAATATATGTGCAACGGCTTGCATGTCTTGTGTGCGCTAGCGTGCGTGCGTGTGTGTGCATGTGGAGGGGCGGATAAAATCGGCGGGCTGTACTGACTGACTGCGTCATCCTACCTACCTTCCATCCTACCTTTCTACCTTCCTTCCCTCTGGAGGTGACTGATCTGTCCTTATTGGCCTTGCAGTTTGTTAAAAAAAAAAACACAACTAAAATGTGGTGTGTGTGTGTGTGTGTGTCCTTGTCTTCCCCCCCCCCCCCCCCTCTCTCTCTCCCTCTCTCTGTCTCCTTCCCCCTCCCTCTTTCTGTCTCTCTCCCTCTCTCTGTCTCTCTCTGTCTCCCCCCCCCTCCTCTCTCTCTCTCTGACAGCCAGTGGTGGGTGGGAGAGAAGCCCCCCCCCCCCCCACTCCCTTATGAGGGAAAATGTAAAAGAGAGAGAGAGAGAGAGAGAGAGAGAGAGAGAGAGAGAGAGAGAGAGAGAGAGAGAGAGAGAGAGAGAGAGAGAAAACTTTTTGTTGTCATGAAGTCATACAGTTATTTAACACAAACAGTAAATATCCAGTTCAGTGAATTTGACATTTCCTGGAAGATGTGTATAGGTGAAGATGTGTCACTTGACAATGTATGTGTGTGTGTGTGTGTGAGAGAGAGAGAGAGAGAGAGACAGACAGACAGACAGACAGACAGACAGAGAGAGGTGAAATAAAAGGAGGCTGAAGATTGATGGGGTCGCCAGGGTTGAGGAGTTTAGCCTTGAATGTCATTCACCGAACGGATTGGGAGATGACATCAGAGTTAAGAATAAACACACAAACAAACAAACAAACCCACAAACAGGGACGGACCCGGAAGACAGGCCATACTGCCAAGACTGTGTGTAGTGTCTCCGGATAGCAGCGGTCACAGCATCACTTCCTACATGCACACAAGTGGACAGCAGACATGTAGACAGTGGACTAGTACACTGCCCTGCCCGCTGAAGCAGGAAGTCAGGGGTGGGGAACGGACCGTTATTAGGCCCCGGGACAACTAATCTAACGTCCTAGGTTCCAACCCCCGCAAGTCGGTGTAGGTGGTGATGTTAGTTACTAACAATAGTTCTGCATTTTTCTTTCGAAGTGAAACCCCCCCCCACACGTTATTGTTGTATGATATGTTTATGATAGAGAGAAAACATGTCCCTCTCTTGTGAACAAGTGACATTCAATCTGTGTGGCTACGGTGAGTGGGATCCGAACCCGCAAACCCTGGAACCAAACGTCCTAACCAGTCAGCCACATACCGAGAAAGGATAACTGAGCAAAATCCACTTTTTAAAAATCTCTTCCGACCCTTGTGACATTGACAATGACAATAGTTTATTGTGATTTAAGCTTTTTCAGCCCATTCACAAGGGGACAATGGGAAGGGGATTGGGCACAATACAAGTAATCATATTGAACAAGAACAACAAGAAACAAAAGACAGTGGAATTCGAACCCGTCACCCTCACATCAAGCGTCAAAAACGTCTTACCCACTCGGCCAGCCCCTAACAACGCAAAATAAAGACACTGAAATGGTAATAGGAAGTTTGGCATCTGGCCAGAGGGAAGAGACAGATGGAATAAAAGTACAACGCATATGATACTAGGAAGACTGAGAAGAATTGAAACCCCCTTTTAAAGAGAGAGAGAGACAGAGACAGAGACAGAGAGAAGAAAAAGGCTATGTACAAGTGATGATGGTGAGAGAGGAAGAGGCCTCTCAGCAGACAAGAAGAGGACAGGATGATGGCACTTAAAACACATCGGCTTTCGAAAAGAGGCCACAGCCAAATCATGAAGGAGGCTGCAATATACACACACACACGCACGCATACGCACGCGCGCGTACGCACACACACACACGTTACACACACATGCACACACACCCGCAACGTAACACAACACAACTCAACACACATACACACACAACATGCACACAACACGCGCGCGCGCGCGCAAACACACACACACACAGTGTGTGTGTGTGTTTATTTATTTATTTTTAGTTATTTATTCTTTTATGTCGTTCGTGTGTGTGTGTGTGTGTGTGTGTGTGTGTGTGTGTGTGTGTGTGTGTGTGTGTGTGTGTGTGTGTGTGTGTGTGTGTGTCGTAGAGAGGATTTGTTTGTCATATATAAAATGCATTGTTACTTGGACATTGGGGGGGAAAACAGTGTCTGAGTGCATCGTTGTGCATTTATGGAGCTGCGGGCTGATTTCTCTGAGTTATTCCCAAACTTATCAGGGAGTCAGTCCAGTTAAGTTTTAAAACACTGTGGAAGGTTGCCCCTTAGAACAACCTGCACTCTCTGGGTCTGGCTGTCATCATACCCTGCTATCACCACTGTAGAGACTGTGAGTACACATTGGTTGGAAAGCTGACAATGTGTGTGGTGTGTGTGTGTGTGTGTGTGTGTGTGTGTGTGTGTGTGTGTGTGTGTGTGTGTGGTGTGTGTGTGTGTGTGTGGTGTGTGTGTGTGAGTGTGTGTGTGTGTGTGTGTGTGTGTGTGTGTGTGTGTGTGGTGTGTGAGTGTTGTGTGTGTGTGGTGTGTGTGTGTGTGTGTGTGTGTGTGTGTGTGTGTGTGTGTGAGTTTCTGAAATCTTAACCTCCTTGTAGGTAGCCAGTCTCCATCTGAAGAGATTTTGTTTTTATTCTGTCTTCTTTAAAAGAAGAATGAAAGTTGTTGATGCTAAGAGCTTGCCATAGACGAAGACGATGTATATATATATATATATATTATATAATATATATATATATATTATATATATATATATATATATATATATATATATATATATATATATATATATAATAATATGTCGATCGTTACAACAGACAAACCAAAACGGATCTTGCAAAATTTCCCTTCTTTTTTCGTCGATCGCTCAGACAGCAGTCAGTGTTGTCTGTTGTCATATGAGCGGAAATGTATGCATTGTGCTGCCGTTAACACGCCTGACAAGTCAGGCCCTGTGCATCTGACTAAGGCGTGGGAGAAAATTATCCTCTGTTTTGAGTCTTTCTGGGGAAAAAAAGGAGAAGAATGGACCCCCCCCCAAAAAGCCAGAAAATAGACAAGAAGAGGGTGACAGAAAAAAGGAACCAGGAAGAAACAAAATGAGAGGGATAGAAAAGAGGGAATTTCTAGCACAGAACTTCCAGAAGGTGATGATGCTATTTATATACTTAAACCCCCCACCCCCACCCTCCCCAGCATCACCATGGGGGAAATATTAACGTAGTTTGGACATGCAGCTCTCTCTCTCTCTCTCTCTCTCTCTCTCTCTCTCTCTCTCTCTCTCTCTCTCTCTCTTCGCTCTCGCTCTCGCTCTCTCTCTCTCTCTCCCCCCCTCCCACCCCTCCCCTCTCCCTCTCCCCCTCTCCCTCTCCCTTTCTCTCCCCCCCCCTCTCTCTCTCCTGCTTTTGTTAAAACAGCTGTGTGGGCAAGTAGACAGGCAGGCAGGTAAACTGAAGGTATAGAGTGTATCATTGTATGTATATGTAGGTATAGGTATAGGTATGTATTGAATGTCGAGGCAGGCAGGTAGGCAGTGGTCATGGGTCAGGCAGGTAACCTGAGACAACAGAGAGACCACGCTGACACTGAGGGATGCCAGCTGTCTGGTGGGAGGAATTAATGTGTGTGTGTGTGTGTGTGTGTTTTGGTGTGTGTGTGTGTTGTGTGTGTGTGTGGGGTGTGTGTGTGTGTGAGTGTGTGGGGTGTTGTTGTGTGTGTGGTGTGTGTGTGTGTGTGTGTGTGTGTTGTGTAAGAGAGAGAGAGAATGA
>CM060341.1:5932104-5934604 GCA_030674155.1 Stramonita haemastoma
TTCTAAAAAATCGTCATTTACAACACCACCACGACTTAAGATACCGAGATCTGTTTCAAAAGTCTTTGACAGGTATTTATTTAAAGTGAGACTGCGCATGATATCAGGACGACAAGACCGCTATGAGTAAACAAGAATCTAAATTTATGAATTACGGATGTCTAACAACAACAACAACAACAATAATAATAATAATAATAATAATAATAATAATTATTAAAAAAAATACATGGAATTTATATAGCGCTATATCTTGCAAAAACAATCAAAGCGCTTGTCTACTATATTTTACGGAGATAGTGTTCTGCCTAAAAAATAACATCCTCTAATTCTGAACAACACAACACAACACTACATGCAACTCCTCCTCCAGTGCTCACTTATTATATATATATAATAACAATGGGGCATAGCAACCTGAGAGGTTATCTACGTTATGTTAGAACTGTATTCGAATGCATTTTATAAACATTTATGCCTGGTACTGTACACACAAAGTCTTAAGTCTAGACTGAATTCTTTTAAATGTATAAAGCTTGAAATCATGTTTGACATCATGTACTAGACAGGCAGGCAGATAGACAGACAGACAGGCAGGCAGGCAGGCAGACAGGCAGGCAGGCAGGCAGGCAGGCAGACAGGCAGGCAGGCAGGCAGGCAGGCAGACAGAGACAGGCAGAAGGGACGTATTATAGCATAGCAGGAGAGTGTGCCTTGTAGTTGTAACGTAGGGCAGCTGTAGCCAGGACTTGGAAACGATGATGATCGTGATGTCAGGAAGTAGAGGCACTGTACTACTGTACTGTGCTGTAGTGTAGTGTAGTGCACTGAAGGAGAGGGTTACCGAGTGGATCTCTGTGTGTGTGTGTTCTGTGTGTATGTGTGTGGGTCTGTGTCTGGGTGTGTCTAGGTGTGGGTGTGTGAGTGTGAGTCTGTGGGGTGAGTGTAAGTGTGTGTGTTTGTGTGTCTCTGTGTGTGTGTGTGTGTGTGTGTGTGTGTGTGTGTGTGTGTGTGGGTGTGTGTGCGTGCGTGCGTGCGTGCGCGCGCGAACGTCTGTCTCTCTGTCTGTCTGTTCCAAATTACACAATTAATCAGTCTTCCTCTTTGCGCAACAAGCATTTTTTTCCCCTCGTTGTGTGTGAACCTACGCCCAGTTTTAGTACACGAACTTGTAACAGCAAAACATGTTTGTGGCGAAACGAAGCGAGAGAGAGACAGACAGAGACACAGAGACAGAGAAACAGAGACCGACAGAGAGAGAGAGAGAGAGAGAGAGAGAGAGAGAGAGAGAGAGAGAGAGAGAGAGAGAGGACCCACACAGAGAGACAGAGACCGAGACAGAGAAACAGAGACCGACAGAGACCGACAGAGAGAGAAAGAGAGAGAGAGAGAGAGGAGAGAGAGAGAGAGGAGTAGAGAGAGAGAGAGAGAGAGAAGAGAGAGAGAGAGAACGACACAGAGGGACCGAGACAGAGAGCGAGAGACAGAGAGAGAGATATTCATTCTAGCTCTGTCTTTTGGGAAACAGAACAGTGTAAGTTGACAAGATCGTACCCATAATTATGTTATGTGTCACTTCTTTTTTTTTTTTTTTTTTTTTTATTATGTAGCCTTAGGTTCTTTTCCTACTACGGATTGGGAGAGAGTTGTTATCTGGGACAATGCTGTTATCTTTTAAGTCTCTCCGGAGAAAAGGGGCTGAAAATGGACCACGAAGGTAGATAGAAAACAGACAAGAAGGAGGTGATGACAGGAAGAAAACGAACAAGGCAGAAACAAAGAGAGGGATAGAAAAGAGGAAAGTTCCTAATACAGAATTTCCAGAAGGTGGGGAGGATGCTGTGTAAATTGACAGACAGGCCCCGCGACATCTCCGCAGGGGAAACAACAATTTTGACTTAAAACTAAAGTGGAAAAGTCCCCTAAAATATGTGTTGTAATTGTAATGTAATGTGGCCGCTGTCTTAAAGTGGACAGGCTTAGTAGCAAAGATCTTTTTTTTTTCAGTAACGGAGATCTGTAACAACTCTTTCCCTCGGTCTGGAAGCTTCCTGTGTAAACTTCCGCTGAAATTCTGTCACTTGCTAAAGGGACTAGGCAACTCGTTTTTAAGTTAACGTTGGCAGCCTTTAAGTGAGTTTTTGTCTGTCCATTATCTTTTTTTATTGCCCTTATTTTGGGTCGTGTTTTCATCTGGATTTTCATCCTCGTCTGTTTATTTAAAAAATTATTTATTTGTATTTGTTGTTTTATATCGAGGATAATGGAATAAGCACTCATGTGCTTTTTTTTTTTAATTTACATCCAGTGCCCATGTGTATGCAGATTTGTAAATCTTGTCATCTGTTCCCACCGGCACACAATGGCTTATGTTCTTTATGAAGCGGGTTGCTAAGCTGTTTATAAAAACAATTTCCAGTTACTTTTGTTATTTTAAAACCAGGTTTGCGCTGTTGAACGTTCTAAATCTAGACAGTAACCAGGAATCTCCTTTTAATAA
>CM060341.1:5951029-5958529 GCA_030674155.1 Stramonita haemastoma
CTTCAGCTTGTACGCAGGCATCTATCTGACCATCCGTGATTATCTGGTTTTCCTTTCTGATGGATATCGTTTCGTTTATTTATACATTGTTGTGAGACGTGCTTCAATTCATCTAAGATAATGCTTAGAAAGTCGCGATCCAAAGATTTTAACTCATAAGTCAATCCGAACTTTAAAAAGTCAACTCAAAGAGTTTTCAGTCGACCTAAAAGACATCAAATCCAAAGATTTTACTAACTCACTACCAACGTCTTATAAGTCGATCCAAAGACCTTTTTCAGTCTTGAAACCTCAAGATTTTTAATCCAAAATATTTTATCTCAATCTAAAGTTTTCAGTCGACCCAAAGACTTCAAATCCAAAGATTTACTAACTCACTCCCGACGTCTTAAGAGTCAACCCAAAGACCTTTTTCAGTCTTGAAACCATAAGATTTTCAATCCAAACTATTTTAACTCAATCCAAAGACTTTATAACTCAACCTGAAGTCTTGTCACTCACTCAAATGACCACAAAACAGACCTGCAAACAACAGCTGCTGGTTGTTGACACACAATGAAATATCTCCATGATTTATATAGCCAAAGACACTCCCTCTACTACTGTACACATCTGCCTAGAACTAAGGTCTGTTTCCTTACCTCCCTCCCTCTCTGCCTCCCTTTATCCCCCTCCCCTCCTTCCCACCTCCCGTCAGCTGATCGGAGAGGTGTCAGCATCAAGGTCATTGGATGTCAACAACCACAACCACAAGAGGGGGGGGGGGGGGGGATGAAAAACTAGGCTGTAGACAGTAGGTTGGGGTTCTGTGTGCTGTATGTACCTACCCCATTTCCCACCCTCCTCTTCTCTGTTCTTTTTGGGTATACTGTACTGTTCGGGGTCGGACATGCAACGAGGCAAGAGACAGGATTGAGTATAAGTAAACAGGCTCTCTCTCTCTGTCTCTCACGCACAAGCAGAGAGAGAGAGAGAGAGAGAGAGAGAGAGAGAGAAGAGAGAGAGAGAGAGAGAGAGAGAGAGAGGAGAGAGAGAGAGAGAGAGAAGGCAAGGCAAAATTCTTTTATTCGAGGATAATAGATAAGCACTCATGTGCTTTTTTACATCCAGTCCCCGCCCCTTTCAGGGATAACATCAAGATAAAAAGACAGCCTCAACTAAAACAAGAACAATTATAATGATCCAATTACCAAGAGCAAACCATACCAAGTATCAAACAACAGGTAAGAAATAAGACAGAGATACAATATTAAGGTAATGTTATTAAAAAAAAAAAGGCACTCATTCAGAAACGAAAATAAGAAGTAAGAATCAATGATGATTTTGATTTAAATAATAAACAAGCAAAAACAAACAAAGAAACACACACACACACACACAAAAAAACCCAACAACAACAGCAACAAAACAAAACAAAAACAAAAACAAACAAACAAAAAACAAAACAAAAAAAGGCGCAATGATTATTTAGAGAGAGAGAGAGAGAGAGAGGAGAGAGAGAGAGAGAGAGAGAGAGAGAGAGAGAGAGAGAGAGAGAGAGAGAGAGAGAGAGAGAGAGAAAGAAGAGAGAGAGAGAAGGAGAGAGAGAGAGAGAGAGAGAGAGAGAGAGAGAGAGAGAGAGAGAGAGAGAGAGAGAGAGAGAGGAGAGAGAGAGACGAGAGAGAGAGAGAGAGAGAACTCGAAAGATTTATTCACAAAAAGGCCATTGGCCCATACATGAAGGGGGTTGCCGAACTGTTTAGTATTTGGTGATGGAGAAAAAAACAACAGTAACAACCAAAAAAAAGAATTAACAGAAAAGTCAGTTACAAAAAAGGGACTTAGGATAACAAAATAGAGAGAGAGAGAGAGAGAGAGAGAGAGAGAGAGAGAGAGAGAGAGAGAGAGAGAGAGAGAGAGAGAGAGAACAATGACAATGACAATGACAAATGGTTTAATGCGTTAGGCTTTGGGCCCATTCACATGGGGGGAGGGGGATCGAAATCTCCGATAATCACATATCAACACGAGCAATGTACATTCACAGGATCTTCGCGAATGGAATTCCGATCGCGGTAATGTTCGCAAGTCATATTACAACGATACTGTTTTGGGAATTTTTTCTTCTTCTTCATTTCGACTGTCACTGTCATCACTGCCTGAAGAGGAAAGTGAAGCTTGTCCAAGTCGTGTCTCTATCGGTGTGGCCACGTTGTCCTCTGTTTTCTGGATGGTGTAGACAGGTTTCCATTTTCGCTATTTGCCGGACTGAGCCTGTCCTCTCTTGAACCAAAGGCTTCATCCATGCCCCTTTGCATCTCTTGAATACACTGGATGAGTTGTCTGCATTCGTCAGGAGACAGCTGGCTGCTTTGTTTTGAATTGCTTACGGGGGTTGCGTCTTCCACATCAGAAACTCTCCCTGTCGCTGGCTCATTAACTTCAGCCATAGCTTCCTCTGCTGTGTGTTCTGTCAGTGTCTGTGACATTGTCATCGTCTCATCAGAAAACTCTTCTGTTTCTACACTCCAGTCATCACACTTCTCCCCATCATCACAATCATTTACATTCACCTCCGTGTATTGTGTTTTCACTGGCCGGGAATTTTCCGCCTCATGCACTGTATCACGGGACTGGTTGGCCTGCTGTGCTGCACGTGCACATTCAACCACACATGGAGCCCTGTTGTGTGTGTCAGTGGCATAGAAAGTGTCATGTGCAGTGCTATTCTGTGCTGTATAAAAAAGACTTGGCGGTGTAGGGAGAAAAAGACCCGAGGGAGGTGAAGAAGAACTTGCCTGCATCTGTTGCTGTGTCCTTAATGTCCTGTGTGCCTCCGCTCTCCTCCTGTCTCGAGCAACATGAGCTGGACACTTTCGATGATACACAGCACTGTCAGTTGCAGTATGTGCAACAGGTTGGCCTGTTGGTGTCAGACGCAATACAATAACTGTTTGATCGTCCCTACCGTCTATCTTAAACGATGTTAAGGACATTTCCTGGAAAAAGGTGTTCAGAACACACTCCAAGCGCCAAGGCAGTCCTGTCACTGGCATATTGGACGTCTTTGATGCAAAATAACACCACAATACTCACTGCTTTCAAAATTCCTTCCTGCTGGTAGCCAAGCAAGGGAAGCCACTCGAGAGAGAGAGAGAGAGAGAGAGAGAGAGAGGAGAGAGAGAGAGAGAGAGAGAGAGAGGAGAGAGAGAGAGAGAGAGAGAGAGAGAGGAGAGAGAGAGAGAGAGAAGCAGTGACAGTGTGAGCCCCTTAGGCCTAGTTCAAGTCTAAGGGGTGATAGGCTAACAGACGCCAGTGACCCAACTCTACCACCGCCTTGTGAAACATCACAGCAGCTTGACGATCACTGAAGGTTGGCCACTTGTAAAGGACGTGCGAATAGAAGAGACCTTTAGAGAAAGAAGGCTGTGTGAATGTGTGTGTGTGTGTGTGTGTGTGTGTGTGTGTGTGTGTGTGTGTGCGTGTGTGTGTGTGTGTGTGTGTGTGGTGTGTGTGTGTGTGTGTGTGTGTGATGTGTGTGTGTGTGTGTGTGTGAGTGAGTGAGTGAGTGAGACAGTGTGTGTGTGGTGTGTGTGTGCGCGCGCGCGCGCGTGTGTGGTGTGTGTGTGTATGTGCGTGTGTGTGCGCGTGCGTGTGTGTATGTGTGTGTGTGCGCGCTTGCGTGCTTCTAAATCATGTTCCAAATGAATGTTATATAAAAGATAATGACCATTTCCCTTCTTTCCCTTTGTCCCTCTTTTTAAACAACAACAACAACAACAACAGTAACAACAACAACAACAAAAAAAAAACCCATGAAGGATTTTCCTTGTTCTTCGTCATCAAACGGCCAGACAGCAACCATCGTCTGTCACATCAGCGAAAACACGTTGCACTGCCGTTAGGCCTAGCACAGCGCCTGGCAAGTCAGGCCCCGTGCATCCCACTTGGGCATGGGAGAGAATAGAATGATCTTCCTTGTTCCTGAGGGGGAAAAGGTAATGATTTGTGTGTTCATTCCTATCCTGTTGTCTATCCTCACTTCCTACCCCCTCCCCCCCCCCCCCCCCCCCCATCTCTCTCTCTCTCTCACACACACATACACACGCGCGCACGCGCACAAACACACACATAGATACACACTCGGGCGCGTGCACCCCCCCCCCCCCCCACACACACACACACCTACACACAAACACACACACACATACACACTGAGAAGCTAGCGGTCGATCTTAAGTCTGAGCAGTCAAGCTTCCTGAAAAATGAGGGTTTAAATTTTGTTTTTTCATAAATCATCCACAGGCACTGTTCTGTCTTCACGCCCCCTCCCCCCCCCCCCCCCCCCCCCCCACTACAGGGTCAGCTGAGTTGTAAAACGAACGAAGGATTGAACAATGGAACAAGTAAATTCATGACTGACTGACTGACTGACTGACTGAATGATTGACAACATGAATGAACGAGCCACTAAACCACACAAGAGTGACTGACAACCCGAATCCCCACCCCCACCCCGACACACACACACACACACACACAAGGCACAATTAAAAAAACATCTTTAAAAAAGGGGGGGGGGCAGAAGGTTACTTGGACGGAGTACGCACTTTGCGAACTCCCTATATCAACAAAAACAACCCCCTTCCTCTTCCAACCTCGTCCCCCCCCCTCCCGCCCCGCAAAACATCGGTTCTATCTTCACACTCACTACCAATGCCGTGAATAGAAACCTCTCAAGATCCCCAACCCGCCAATAATAACAGCCCTGTAAAAGGTAAAGGTAAAGGTGCCCCATAACCTGTGTGGTCGTAGGGGAGCGAGGCGTCAGAGACCTCAGCTTCTCTAGGGGCCAGCATATTGAGGGTGGTGCCCATCTCCTCTCCCTCACTGCTTTACCTTCCCTGACCTAGAAGAGGGCAGGTACCCATTTACAGCTGGGTGGACTGGGGGAACTGTACTGAAGCCAAGGCGCGCAAACGGTCACCCATCCAACTGGTAACCACGCTCGACGCTGCTTAACTTGGCTTGGGGGGAAGCGAGCGCTCTGACCACTGAGCTATCCCGTCCCCAATAGCCCTGTACATGTATACATACATTATGGCCATTCTCTTGTTCCCTGTACAAGTTGCAAGACCAACAGGCAGGTATAGTCAATAAACCTTGCGCCGATACTAGTAGATTAGGGGCAGTGTCGTCAGTGGGTTTTTTTTCCACACACGACACAAAAGAGAAAGAATTGGCAAGTTTTTAGACCACGGATTTTTTTTTTTTAAGGGGGTCGATAGCCTAGTGTTACTGCTTGTGACTCCGACGGTATCTTGAGGGCCAAGGGTTCTAATCTTCACTGAATTGTCAGGCTTGTGAGGAAGTTCGTTATTAAAAGGAGATTCCTGGTTACTGTCTAGATTTAGAACGTTCAACAGCGCAAACCTGGTTTTAAAATAACAAAAGTAACTGGAAATTGTTTTTATAAACAGCTTAGCAACCCGCTTCATAAAGAACATAAGCCATTGTGTGCCGGTGGGAACAGATGACAAGATTTACAAATCTGCATACACATGGGCACTGGATGTAAATTTAAAAAAAAAAGCACATGAGTGCTTATTCCATTATCCTCGATATAAAACAATAAATACAAATAAATAAATAAATAAATAAACAGACGAGGATGAAAATCCAGATGAAAACACGACCCAAAATAAGGGCAATAAAAAAAGATAATGGACAGACAAAAACTCACTTAAAGGCTGCCAACGTTAATTAACTTAAAAACGAGTCGCCTAGTCCCTTTAGCAAACGACAGAATTTCAGCGGAAGTTTACACAGGAAGCTTCCAGACCGAGGGAAAGAGTTGTTACAGATCTCCGTTACTGAAAAAAAAGAAGAAAAGATCTTTGCTACTAAGCCTGTCCACTTAAAGACAGCGGCCACACTATATTACGATTACAACACATATTCGAGGGGACATTTCCACTTTAGTTTTAAGTCAAAATTGTTAATTCCACTGCGGGGATGCCGCGGGGCCTGTCTGTCTGTCTGTCAACCCCTTTTCTCCGGAGAGACTTAAAAGATATCAACATTGTCCCAGATAACAACTTTCTCCCAATCCGTACTAGAAAAAAAGAACCTAAGGCTAGATTGTAAAAAAAAAAAAAAAGAAGAAGAAGAAAGAAGTGATAATAACATAATTATGGGTACAATCTAGTCAACTTACACTGTTCTGTTTCCCAAAAGACAGAGCTAGAATCTCTCTCTCTTCTCTCTCTCTCTCTCTCTCTCTCTCTCTCTCTCTCTCTCTCTCTCTCTCTCTTCGTTTCGCCACAAACATGTTTTGCTGTTACGAGTTCGTGTACTAAAACTGGGCGTAGGTTCACACACAACGAGGGGGAAAAAATGCTTGTTGCGCAAAGAGGAAGACTGATTAATTGTGTAATTTGGAACAGACAGACAGAGAGACAGACGTTCGCGCGCGCGCGCACGCACGCACACACACACACACACACACACACACACACCACACCACAGACCCATACTCACTCTCACACACCCACACCCACACCCAGACACAGACAGACAAGACAGACAGACAGACAGACACATACACACACTCACACACACACACACGCACACACACACACACACACACACACACACACACACACACACACACACCGCGCGCACCACACACACACACACACACACACACACACACACACACACACACACACACACACACACAGAGATCCACTCGGTAACCCCTCTCCTTCAGTGCACTACACTACACAGTACACTACAGTACAGTAGTACAGTGCCTCTACTTCCTGACATCACGATCATCATCGTTTCAAGTCCTGGCTACAGCTGCCCTACGTTACAACTACAAGGCACACTCTCCTGCTATGCTATAATACGTCCCTTCTGCCTGTCTCTGTCTGCCTGCCTGCATGTTTGTCTACCTGCCTGCCTGCCTGTCTGTTTGTCTGCCTGCCTGCCTGCCTGTCTACCTGCCTGCCTGCTTACCTGTCTATTACTCGATGTCAAACATTATTTCGAGCTTTATACATTTAAAAAGAATTCAGTCTAGACTTAAGACTTGTGTGTATAGTACCAGGCATAAATGTTTATAAAATGTGTTCAAATATAGTTCTAACATAACGTAGATGACTTCTCAGGCTGCTATGCCCCATTGTTATTATATATATAATGAGCGAGCACTGGAGGTGGAGGAGTTGCACGTAGTGTTGTGTTGTGTTGTCCAGTATTAAGAGGGTGTTATTTTTTAGGCAGAATACTACCTCCGTAAAATATAGTAGACAAGCGCTTTGACGGTTTTTGCAAGACATACCGCTATATAAATTCCATGTATTATTATTATTTTTTATATTATTTTTGTTATTATTATTAGACATCCTTAATTCATAAATTTAGATTCTTGTTTACTCATAGCGGTCTTGTCGTCCTGATATCGTGCGCAGTCTCGCTTTAACACCTGTCAAAGCCTTTTGAAACAGATCTTGG
>CM060341.1:5963529-5970233 GCA_030674155.1 Stramonita haemastoma
CGATTCATTGGGAAATTTTTCTCTTAAGGATGTGGGGGACAGCTCCTGCCATTATCTAAAACACAGGATGCCCTTGTTATATTTTATCTTTTTGTAGGGGGGGGAATCTTAACTGAGTATAATCCACGTCAAGAAATTTTTGTTTTTCTTCAGGAGGACAATTTTTGAGAGCACGTTTACAACTTGAAAGGGTTTCAAGTGTTTGCACTGGCAGAACCCATAGGGTTGGGCATAGTTATTGAGGTTGTATAAAGCTTGAAAAAAAATTTTCCCCTTAAATTTGGTAGTCAAAAGTTTTAATTTTAGTCAACTGGTATACCTTTGGGGCA
The DNA here is from genome assembly GCA_030674155.1 of Stramonita haemastoma. NCBI lineage: Eukaryota > Metazoa > Mollusca > Gastropoda > Neogastropoda > Muricidae > Stramonita > Stramonita haemastoma. Next base: position 5,963,859 of record CM060341.1, read on the forward strand.
AGTATTTGCAAGGTGAGATAGTGGTAGATCCAAAGCTGAATTTTCATCAATTGTCACTTCCAAGAACTTTGTGATAAGGTTTGTTCGATTGCTTTCCTTTTTTAATGTATTGGAAAACTGATTATAGGAAAATTTTGTCGCTTTTGTCTGGTGGTGATAAGCATGCATTTTGTTTTTTGGGGGGTGAATAGACATGTGGTTCAGATCGGTTCCTTTGACAAGATCCTTACAAACTTGTTGTTAATAAGGTTGCAAAAGTCAATGTCATTAGGCTTGTATTATGGTTGTGGGCATAAACAAATAGTTCACATTTGGATGCAATAAAGTAGAGGAAAGGCATTTTAGTAAAAAAAGAAAGGGAATTGGTCCTGTAAAAAGATCCCCCGTGGTACTTTCCATAATGAATGGGTTTTTTAATTTGGATGTGGATGTAGTGTTTTGAAACAACAAATGTTGTCCCCTTTTTTGAGATAAGAAGCAAGAAATTTTAGACTAATTTGACGAAAAATTGTAAAAAGGTCAACTTTCTGATAGAAGTGTGTGGTCAATTTATCAAAAGCTTTTTTTAAATCAAAAATAAATACACCCACAAAATTTTATTTTCATTAATGTTTGTTAGCCAATTTCATGGAAAAAGGGCATTTCAGTATGGGCACATGATTTTGCCCAATCCTGACTGATTTGGGTTGGAGTAGGTTGTTAGTTTTCTAAAAAAAGACTGACTAATGTTTTTTTTATAAGTTTTTCCAGGGGTTTTTGAAAAAAAGGGAAATAAAAAGAAATTGGCCCCATAAATTTGAGGGATCCGAAGTGTCACCAAATTTGTTTGATGGGGATCACTTTAGCAATTTTGAAGGCAAAGGGGAAAATATTTTTTTTTCAAGACATTGGTTATATTATATAAGTTTAGAGTGGTTTTTGTTTATAACGGGGGCGAAAGTTTTAGAATTCTGCTGGATCCTATTCCTTTAAGACCCTCGTGTCCTTGACTGTTTGAGGTGAATCATGTTATTAAGGCCCCAAAAACAGAAACAATTGGTATGTGGAAATTTTTGAGGGAAAATTTCTTTTCTTTGGCATTTTTGTTTTTAAAAAAGGTTTGTTTTGGATTTTTTATTTGTCATTGCCAAACAACAAAAGAGAAAGATTTTGAAATGATTTTGGTTTGTTCAGCAGAAAATTTGATTACATTTAAATTTTTGGGCAGATGGATTTGTTTGTTTTATTTTTATAAAAAGGCCCACCAAATGAATTTTTGAGTTAGTTATGGAAAAAGAAAATCTTTGGAAAATTTTTTTTTTCTCGACGTTTCTTGAGTTTTTGGCGTTTCCCTAAATCTTTTTGACTCTTCAGGTATTTCTTGGTTTTTTTTAAGAAATTTTAAGAAAGCCTGCTTCTTCTATTTTTTGTGACCAGGCGGTTTGGGGACATGTTTGACCCTTAATGGTTTTAAGTGGGTAGCAAGGTTTATTGAAAAATTTCCCGTGAAAGTTTTAAACCAAAAACCGAACCGAGTCTGGACATAATGGGTTTAATGTTTCGAAGCATCGAGTAACTTTTCAAGAAGGAAAAGCTTTTCATTAAATTTTGCAAAGAGAAAGTAAAGTTATTTTTATGGCCCGGTTTGGGAATTTTTGTTCCTTTTTTTACCAAGGAAATAAAAATTCGGGTAGTGAAACACTGCAGTTAAGACAGGGGGCACAAAAAACAAAGATGTTATTTTTTGGGTTTGGGAAAAATAGAATTTTGGGCAATTATTGTGCTTTGAGTTTTGGGGTGACCCTCGTGGGGAAACCCAACCCAGGGTTAAGGTTGAATGAAATAAATAATTTGCGTCCATTCCAAAATTTTCCCTTTTGTTAAAAAAATTCCAAAAATCACCCTTTGAAAAAAAAACCTTTCCCGTATTCTAAAAAAATTTTCGTACATCAATTGCATCAAAAAAACTTTTTCAAACCCCAAATTTTTTTTTTCATTTTCTGGAATTTTCCAATCAGAAATCCCCCTTGCAATAGGTGGGAAAACCCTTTTTTTGACACTTCAAAAACCCAAAAGATTCTACATCCCTAAATTTCAATTTGGATTTAGACGCCTTTTAATGATTTAAAAATTCACCCGATGTTAAAGATGATTCCTGATTCGTTTTTCTTTTGTGGAACCAATTTTGTAAAATTTTATCCAGGGATAATAAAACCAGTGTCAACTATTTTCATCGAAAGCTTGATTCCGGGTAAAACCCCAGAAAATTTTAAATGGTTTTTCCATGGTTTCAAAAAAGTTTTTAATTATGTCCTCAATTTTATTAACTTCGGAAATTTAACCCTTTTAAATGGCAAATTTTGTAAAACCTTCCTTAGAGGGGGCCACCCAAAAGTGTCTTGGAATGCATCAATGGTGTTTGGTTTTTGGTTTTTCTGTAAATGTGTGTGGGTTTAAGGGGAGGGGGGGGGATAAATAAAGGAAAAAAAACAATCCAAAAAAACCCAAATGGAAAAAAACCCCCCCCCCAAAATAGGGTAGGAAAAAGGGTTCAAAACCCCAAAAAACCCCAATTGACAATACAGAAATCCCAAAATTAGTGAAAATGGAAAGGGAACAGCTACTTCAATCAAAAAAATTTGACATTTAAAATTTGGGAAATTTAACAACACACTTTTAAGAGTAAAAAGAAAAAAAAAAAGAAGCCAAAAAAAATTGGGAAAACACCATAAAAGAATAATGGGGGGAAAAAAAATAAAAAAAAGGGAAAACAAAAAACCCAAAACAGACTCAAAAAATCCCGAGGGGGTAAGAAAACACAACAACTGCTTCAAAGGGCCCCAAAAAAACACCCTCATAAAAATTTGGGAAATTTCAACACATCGCTTTACTTTTAGAGCTCTTTAGGCGAAATTTTCTTCTAAAGGCCACTTGAAGGCTGGCAAAGGGGTCCCAAAGAGAGGCATATTGCAACTGCCTACAAAAAAATTTCTGAAAAGGGGTGCTGATGACGTCACCCGTTTTGGCAAATTTAGGAAACAGTCCCCCTCACTCCCCAAATTTTGGGCCCCCACACTTCCCTGTCAGGGGCTTTTTTCACAATAAAATTTACAAAATCTTTTTGTGTGAGGTAGGTTTTTAAAAACAGTAGGAAGCCCTACACCCTTTACTGTAAAACCCCTTCCCCTGAAAAACAAATTTTAAAAGTCCCGCGCTTTTGCACAAAAATGACGGGGACGTAGTGTTGGGGCAGGGTGTTTTTTCAAAAGGGGGAAGAGGGGGAAAAACCTTGGGGTAGTTTTTTTTTCTGGCCCAAACAGCATTCAATGGCCCCCGACAAAAAAGGGACTTTTCGCAATTTTCAAATTCATTTTAAAGACAGAAAAAGCAAATTTTTAAACCCCAAAACTAGAAAATAAAAGTAATAAAAAGGGTTTTTTTTTTTAAACCAAAAAACACCCGTTTCAAACAGAAGTTTTAAAAACCCCCCTTTAAGGTTTTAAAAAAATTAAAAAAAAGGGAAACAAAAGGGTTTGAATTTAAGTAAGGGGAAAAAAAGGGGGTGAAAAATTTTCCCCCCCACTTCCACAGGGACTTTTTAAAAGCCCAAAGGGTTTACTTTTCCCCAGCCGAAAAAAACTTTTAAGTTAAAACCTTAACTTTTTAAAATACATCCAACAACAAAAGTTTGGTCCCACCGGGATCACACTGGTTTAAAGTCTTTGGGAAAAGCATCTTTCAAACAAAATAAGTCCCCCAAAATGCATCAAAACCTAAGCTAGCATCAAACAACACTCAGAGGGAATAAAACACACAACACACACACACACAAAACCCCAAACACCACACACACACACACACACACAAACCCACAGGGGGCCATGGGGGGGGGGAAACAAAAAACCCCAAAAAACCCACAAAACACCCACAAAAAAAGCGAATTGGGAAATTCCACAGGAAGGGCCCGAAGAGGGGCCCGGCAAACAACACGGAAAAAGAACCAAACACCAGGGGCCCCGACAAGCCAAGAAAAAAAATTAAAAAAAAAAAAAAGGGGAAAAATTTAAAAAAAATAAATTAAAAAAAATAAAAGGGATTTTTGGGGGGGAAAAAAAAAAAAAAAAAAAAAAGAAAAAAAAAAAAATTTCCAACACAAAGAATGAAAAATAGAATAAATAAAAAAAAAAAAATAAAAAAAATTTTGAAACAAAATAAAAAGAGAAGAAACAAAAAACCAAAAACCCAAAACCCAAATAAGGGAAATTTTGAATAAAAAAATAAGAAAACAATTTGGGGAAGGGAAACAAACACAAAAGGAATGAACACAGTTTACACCTTCCAAAGAGGCGACTTTTGGTTTGGGGAAGGGGAAAAAAAATTTTTTTTTTAACCCCCCCAACCCCCCTCTCACCCCCCTTCTCTCCCCCCATCTCACCCCCATTCCCTCCGGACCCCCCCCCTCCCTCACCCCCCCCTCCCCCAGTTTTTTTCCTCTCCTCTCTCCCCCTCTCTCCCCTTTCTTTCTAGTTTGTTTTCAATAGAAAATTTTTTAAAAAGGAAGGGTTTTTAGAAAGGCCCCGTTGGAATTTGTTTGGGTTTTCAGGGCCCCAGGAGTTTTTGTTTGTCCTGTGCCTAGTGCTCCTGGAGGCCCCAGGCAAATTTACCTTTTCTGGGTTTTTGGGAAAGGAAAGGGGGGGGGGAAATGCATAACGTAGGCGCCACTACTTTAGGGACGCCATGCAAAAGCACCGAAGTTTTAATCGTAAACGCTGGAGCGTTGGACGGGCGTTAAATGGGGGAAAAAAAAGGCTGGGAGGTCCGGACGCTTTTTGAAATGGTGGCGGCGTGGGGGAGGCTTAGGGGCTCGGCACGCGTCTGGGATTCTGAAGGGCCCTTTGGGTTGGTGGGAGGAAACCCTGGCCCCTTCCTAAGGGGGGGCGACCTTTGATTTTTTTCTACAGAACTTTGGATTACGTGACCCCAATCTTTGGGGCCTCTGGTTTTTTGGGGAGTGGGGTTTTTGGGGGGGGGAGAAGGGTTTTTAGTTTTTGGGATGCGGTACAAAAAGTTGTTGGGGAAAGGACCGGGAAAAAACCCAAATGCCTTTGGTAAAGGGTCTTTTTAAAAATTTTTAAAAGGGGGCCCCTTTGGGCCCCCACTTTTAGTCGAAAAAAAGGGGGGTGGTTGAAAAAAAACCCCCCCCTCTTCAGGGCCCCGGACCCTTTTTTTGGGGAGGCGGTGTTAAGTCCCCCCCACCGAAAAGGGGGGAAAGGTTTTCGGGCCAATAGGAGGGGGAATTTAAAGGCATATATGATAAAACCTGGGGGAAAAACCTTCCTAGTTTCCTCTGTTACCTTGCCATGTAAACACAATCAACCCGGGGGCCCCTTTGTAAGCCCTGTTTGATGCCAAAATGGAAAGGGGCCAACCCTTTATTTATGTTGGGGAAGGATGAAGGTGGAAAGCCCCTTCACAGGGTTTTTGGACGGGTCATTCCGGGACAGACAGGTTCCCGCGGCTGCCGGGGAGAAGTTTCTTTTTCCCAACTGCATTTAAAAGGGCAGGGGTCCCCCCAATAATTTCCCCTTGGCTTGGGATAGGGGGAACTTTTCCCCAGAATTTCTTTTAAAAAGGGTTTTGGGGGAGGTGGTTTGGGGAGGGGGGGACCCCGGAGTTTGTCAGTGGGAACCAAAACTTTTTGGCTTTTTTTCTTTTGGAAATAGGGGAAGGGTTTGTTTGGGGGGTTTTTTTTGGTATAGGTTTATGGGGTTTGGTCAAGGATCAAGGGGTAAAACTTGTTCCTTTTTTTTGGGGGTTGGGGGATCATTTTTTTCATCAAAATTGGGGGTATCTGATATGTCAGAGAGGGAGTAAATTTAAAGAATTTTGGGGGGGGTTTTAGTTTTTTTGGGAAAAGTCTTTGGAGTGGGAAATGACTGTATGGTTTTTTTGAGGGGTTTGGGAATAGGGTTTTGTATAAATTTATGGCCGGGCATTCTTTAAAATAGGAAATTATTTCTTTAAAATAATGTTTTTTTCCCTTTGGGCGAAGGGGAGAGAGGGCCCTTTTTGGCTTTACGTCAACTTTTTTTCTGTTAAATTTAGTTTTTTTGGGGTGAAAAAAAGGTCAACAATTTGGTTTTTTGAAAAAACAGTTTCTTTTTCGGGGGCTTATAAGTGGTATTTTTATAGTTTGGAAATTGCGACGGAGGTTGAGAGAGGGATGGGAAAAGAGGGGAAAAAAGGGCATAGGAGAGAGAGAAAATAGAATGGGTAGAGACGAAGGAGCCCTAGACCGAACCCCCCGTCGCGAGCCCGGGGGAAGGGGGGAGGGGGCAAAAATGGGGGGGGGTGCGGCTTTCGGGGGGGGGGGTTTTGAAGGCAAAAAAAAACGGG
>CM060341.1:5975333-5977833 GCA_030674155.1 Stramonita haemastoma
GGCACGAAGAACAAGAAATATAACAAGAAAGATCCAAGAATTGGAAACAAGAAACATTAGTAAGATAGATATAGGATGGCAAACAAAACTACAATATTCATCACATATCTGGTTATTATGATAGGTATACACATCAAGATCAACCTTTTACAACACACTTATTTGTTTATTTATTCATACCACTTTATGTCACAGCAGATTTCTCTGCGTAAAATTGGGGCTGCTCTCCTCTCGCCACAAGTGCTGCGCCTACCCTTTTTTTTTTCTTTTTCTGTCTGCAGTTCTATTTGTTTCTCTATCAGAGTGGCTTTTTCTACACAATGTTGCCATGGACAACCCTCTTGTTGCCGTGGGTTCTTTTACGTGCGCTAAATAATGATGTGTAATACACGGGACCTCGGCTTATCGTCTCATCCGAAAGACTAGCACCCAGACCACCACTCATGATCTAATGGATGGGGGGAAAAGTTTTGGGCCCAAACGGGATTCAAACCACCGCACATTCCGACCCGGACTTTTCGCTTTCTAGACAGGCGCGTTACCTCCTAGACCACCGATCCACTTATTTCTTCAGATTATGTTTTTCTTCCGATATTTTTGTAAGGCACAAACAAGAAAATTAACAGAAAAAGATCCAAGAACTGCAGACAAGAAACATAAGTCAGATAATTATATGATGGCAAACAAAACTACAACATTCATGATATAACTGGTTATTATGATATGTACACACAAGATCAACCTCTTACTACAAACTTATTTGCTTTTTGTTTTTCTGTCTATTTGTTTTGATCAAATTCCTTTTCTAAAGATCCCCCTCGTGGCGATGCCAGTGGCCTGGTAGGATTATGATACAGCATCCCCACCTCCTGGAAATGCTGCGCTAGAAAATCCCTCTTTTCTATCCTTCTCTTTGTTTCTGTCTTGTTCCTTTTCTTCCTGTCGCCTCCTCTTGTCTTTTTTTTGTTTGTTTTTGCCTTCTTGATCCATCCTCTTTTCTTTTTTTTTCCAGAAAAACTTAAACGATAAAAAATTCTCTCCAATGCTCTTTCCTTTTTTTCCAGAAAGACTTAAAGTATCACAATTCTTCCCCAATTCTCTTTCCTTTTTCCAGAAGACTTAAAAGATAAAAATTCTCTCCCAATGCTCTCATTTATTTCCAAAAAGACTTAAAAGATAATAATTCTCTCCTTTGCTGAAGTCAGATGCACTGGGCCTGACTTGTCAGGCGCTTAAGGACAGGGCAACTTATTTTCGCTCATATGAGAGACACAAATCGTGACTGTACTGTCATGTCATTGTCTCCAGAACAGTATTTGTGACGCTCCACCACGAAATGAGTCGCTTAGCACCTAACAACCCACTTTTCTGCTAGGAGCCATTAAAGGCAGGTGGTGTCAACTTGGCAATTTTCAGATTTTGATTGATTATAAAACTATAGCCATTGTTCTACCTAGAAGTGAAATATCAAGACATAATGTTGTATCTTTTTGCTTTTAAACATGTTTCAAAAATGCCCAAGCCCTCATTCTGACCATTTTATTATGATGCTAAACATGTCCATTTCTTATTTTGTCGTTTCCTGTAGTCTATCATTTCAACTTGTAATAACTTTTCATGAAATTGTCCGATTTTCACTCTGTTTTTTGTACTATATAGCCATTTCATTGCATTTCAATAGCATGTCAATAACTAAAAAATGACCTCTGGTGCAATGCGACTCCTTATGTGATGGAGCGTCACATTTATGAACAAAATATTATGACATCTTTTGTCAATTTGATACGTTATGGTGCATTGTATAGTCCTAATATCCAGAACAGAACTTATGTATAAAATATTAAGGCATCTTTTATCAACTTAAAACTAGTTCTTTTCTTGGCTTTTCTTGGATTCCTATCGTTTCCTTCTGTTTTCTTTTTTAAGTTCACATTGACATCCCTCCCCCACCCCAACCTTTTCTTTATCATCTAAGACAAACTTTCACACACAATGAGTAAAATGTGCTGGTCCAACGGAAAATCTAACAAAAGTAGTACATCACAAAAAGTATCAATTATTATTATTTTCATTAATAATAACAACAACAATAAAAAATGATAATGATGTTGATAATGATGAAAATATCATTATTACTGTCATGGAATGCAAAACACATCTCCTGCATATTAAAAAAATCTTCAATAACACGTGGACACCACACATTCACACACGCCAATATATTAATTATGTAACAAATAATATGATACAATCTGTTGTCATCATACAGAGGCTATAATGTACAAATATGTAGAAATGAAAACCACAAAGCTTCTTTTTTACATCTGAAATTCTCTGCATTCCGTTGTCTTTTTCAGGGGAAAACTGACTGCATACTAACCTTCAACAGTACCGTAGTGATAGGTAAGGTAAAGGTGTCGGAGTGAGGCATCAGAGACCTCAGCTTCTCTAGGGGCCAGCATATTATTGAGGGCGGTGCCCATCTCCTCTCCCTTGCTGC
>CM060341.1:5985333-5989410 GCA_030674155.1 Stramonita haemastoma
TGGATAGACCAATCTTTGTGTTGGAGCTTTTAAAATTGGGGCTGGATTTGTGTGTGTGTGTGTGTGTGTGTGTGTGTGTGTGTGTGTGTGTGTGTGTGTGTGTGTGTGTGCGTGCGTGCGTGCGTGTGTGTGTGTGTTTGTGTGTGTGTCTGTGTGTGTATGTGTGTGTGTTCGTATGTGCATGTTGCGTGTGTGTGTGTTTGTGTGTGTGTGTGTGTGTGTGTGTGTGTGTGTGTGTGTGTGTGTGTGAATTGAGAGAGAGAGAGAGAGAGAGAGAGAGAGAGAGAGAGAGAGAGAGAGAGAGGAGAGAGAGAGAGAGAGAGACAGACAGACAGACAGACAGACAGAGAGAGAGACAGACAGACAGACAGACAGACAGACAGACAGAGAGAGACACAGAGAGAGACAGAGAGAGCGAGAGAGACAGAGACAGAGACAGAGAGACAGACAGAGACAGAGACAGACAGAGAGAGGAGACAGACAGACAGACAAACCGACAGAGACAGACAGACAGACAGAGACAGACAGAAACAGAGACTAGAGACTTGAGACAAACACACACACAGACCCCCTCCCCCCCCCCCCCCCCCAATACACACACAGAGGAAAGACACAAGCACAAATCCCCTCCTGTCTCACCCTTTTGGCTGCTCTTGAACTTGGTCTCGTATAGCCGGTAGACCTGCGCGTGCGCGCGGATGATGTTGTGCGCGCATGCGTAAGGTCCTTGCTGGGCCAGGTCTGTCCGGCCCGGGGCGTGGTCAGCGCTGAGGTAACCGTGCGAGGTGAAGACGTAGGGTTCGTTGAAGGTGATCCACCTCTTCACCTGGACAGGTGAACAGTGAACATAATTATATATCCCTTTGATATGGTCCACCCCCTCCATTGGGTGAAGATCAATTTGGGTCCGTGTCAGGAGTGTGTGCAGCGGTTCCAATCCTGCTTGGGCCCAAAACGTTTCTTTCCCCCATCCATTTGACCATGAGTGGTGGTCTGGGTGATAGTCTTTCGGATGAGACGATAACACGATTCAAACCACCGCACATTCTGATCTGGTCTTTCCGCTTTCTAGCATGGTGCGTTACCTCCTAGAAAGGCGGAACAGGATTTAACGTGTGCACAAGATATTCTGATTATGATCCATACATGTCTGGGTGAAGACTGTGTTGCTCACCTTTCATCTCTGTGTGGATTTGAGCTATTTTTCTGCTTGAAATATCGTCAGTCAATCATATTTGTGACGCTCCACCACACAAGGAGTTGCTTTGCACATGAGGTCAATTTTTAGTTATTGACAAGTTATTAATCTGCAATAACAGGGCTAAACAGTACAAAAAACAGATTGAAAGTCTGACAATTCTATCAAAAGTTATTACAACTTGACATGATAGACTGCAGGAAATGAGAAATTGACAAGTTAAGTATCCTATTAGGTAGCCAGAATGAGGGCTTTGGTATTTTTAAAATGCGTTTATAGGCAAATGGAAACAAAATTATTCCTTGATATTTCATTACAAGGTAGAATAATGGCTATATGTTTATAATCAATCAAAATCTTAAAATCGACAACTTGACCCCCACCTGCCTGTAATGCCTGATTGCGGAAAATTAGGTCAGGTGCTAAGTGACTCATTTCGTGGTGGAGCGTCATATTTTGTAACTGACCTTTGGATACTTCTGGAGACTCCTTGGCATCTCCTACAGTGACACACATGAGCGACAAAGACGTGCATAACAGAATCCAGCAAATCATTGGTCCCTAGGAAAATCTTCTATCAATTGTAAAGAAGGGTAAACTTAAAATTAATGGTACGGGCATGTCACAAGATCAAAAGGACTTGCAAAAACTATCTATCTCTTAGTCTGGCGACCGTGGGGGCACCCCTGAAGACTTGACAAGGACCCTCCATTCTTCTCTCTGTTCTGCCTTTCCCAAAGTTTTGTTGAGTTCTAGGCCTGTCCATTTGCTGATGTTGTCCTCCCATCTCTTCCTTGATCTGCCTCATTTTCTTCCTCCTTGGACAGTGCCTTGCAGTATTGTTTTTGTAAGTCTTGAAAAATGTTAAATGTTGAGATTTCAAGCAGAACACAGCGATCGGCAAGCTGAAATCCATAGAGAGGTCAAAGGTGAGCAACATGACCTTTGCCCCACTGACCTATTCCCTATCATATCAATCACCCCTATCCTCTCGCATTGGATTGGACTGGATTGAATTGGGTTAGCAGTGTTGTGATGTGTTGTGTTGTGTGGTATTGTGTTGTGTTGTATTGTATTGTGTTGTGTTGTATTGTATTATGTTGTGTTGTTTTGTTACTTCCGGTTACAGCATATCCACATCTTTACCTGTGTGAAGATGTGGTGAACATGTGTTGTATTGTGTTGTGTTATACTGTTCTGAATTGTATTGTACTGAACTGTAGTGTAGTGTAGTGTAGTGTAGTGTAGTGTAGTGTAGTGTAGCATAGTGTAGCGTAGCAGAGTGGAGTGGAGTGTAGAACTAGAACAGTGTAGTGGAGTGCAGTGCAGTGTAGTGTAGAGTAGAGTAGTGTGGTGTAGTGCAGTGTAGTGTAAAGTAGTGCAGTTTAGTTTAGTTTAGTTTAGTTTAGTGAAGAGTAGTGTAATGTAGTGTAGCGTAACATAGAGTTGTGTAGTGTAGAGTAGTGTAATGTAGTGTAGTTTAGTGAAATGAAGCCTTGCATACTGAAATGAACTAAAGTGTATTGTATTGTATTGTATTGTATTGTAGTGTAGTGTAGTGTATTGTAATGCAGTGCAGTGCAGTGCAGTGCAGTGCAGTGTAGTAGCGCAGCTTAGGGTAGGGTAGGGCAGCATACCATAGCGTAGTGTAGAGTGCAACAACAACATCCTAAAAAAAACCTGACCCATACTCACCCTGTCCCCAAAGGCTTGGAAACAGGCCTGGGCGTAGCTGACGAAATAGGGGATGATCTCCTCTTTGGGCCACCCCCCCACCTTCTCCTCCAAGCCAGAGGAAGGTCCCAGTGGTACAAGGTCACGCAGGGGCTGATCCCATTGGCCAAGAGGCTGTCAATCACCTTGTTGTAGTAGGCCACGCCCTCGGGGTTGACAGCACCAATCAGAGGGTCAGGAATAATCCTCGGCCAGGAGATTGACAAGCGATAGGAGGTCACCTGTATTTTTGGGTTTTTTTTTGTTTAGACATACAAAATAGTTTTCCAATGTCAATTCATTTTTTAAAAAAACAACCTACCAACTTTAAGAACATGATTTGTTATTTTTTGTCTAAAACATACAAGATCGTCACTTTCCTTTGGATATATCTCCCATTCTTCACTACAGAAAGCGACACACAGCACGACACCATGGCCGCCATATTGGAAGAAAAACCCTGGATGTACAGGTACGTGATATTTGCTGTGGGCATAGGGAGGGAGAGGAGATGGGCGCCGCCCTCAACATGCTGGCCCCCTAGAGAAGCTGAGGTCTCTGACACCTCGCTCTCCTACGACCACCTAGGTTATGGGAAATCTTTACCTTTACCTTTTTACCTTTAGGGAGGCAAGGAAGTTACGTCAGCCAAGGCACATAGAAAGACTCAACCACAACTACATGAATTGATGGCAGTCCCTCAATCAGAAATCTCTGGCTGGGGCGTAAATAGTTATAATCACAACAACACTAACAACTTGAATGGTAACATTTTGGTTGGTGGGAGACTATAATTTCCTAAACTGGATAATTCTACTAGTACTTCAATACTTGTATCAAACCAAAGACCAATTGAAAATAGGATGTATGCAACTTTTGACCATTCATTGGTAGAACATCCAAAATGGAACCCACTAGACCTAGCTCTAGTCTGAGCATCAAGATGTCATTTGTTTGATGTTTTGGTCGTTCCTCGGCTAGAGCTCGGAGGTTCACCAATGGTGAAGATTTTGCGCACTGGACCATTTACCTATCATCAAGGTAGCCGCATTCTGACTTCAGGGAAAAGGTAAAAAGGTAAAGGTGTCCCATAACCTAGGCAGTCGTACGGGAGCGAGGCGTCAGAGACCTCCGATTTTCTAGGGGGCCAGCATGTTGAGGGCGGC
>CM060341.1:5989510-5992010 GCA_030674155.1 Stramonita haemastoma
GGAGGCGAAAATAGCCCTGTCAGGACCAATCAGCAAAGTCAATGACAACAGCAGAACCAATCAGCGAAGCCGTGACAACTCTCTCCTCTGTTGCTTGTCGCAGAGTGCCAGTCTGGTTGGGTGGGTGGGTGGGGGGGGTGGGGGGGTGGGGGGGGGGGGTGATGTAGTATAATGTGGTGGTGGTGGTGGTAGTGATGTGGTGCTGCTGAAGGCTTGTGGGACGGTGATATAGGGTAGAAATGATCTCACTTCAAAATTGCCCCCCCCCCCCCCCCCCCAATTTCTTCTTCTTCTTCTTCTTCTTCTTCTTCTTCTTCTTCTTCTTCTTCTTCTTCTTCTCCTCCTCCTCCTCTCCTTCTCCTCCTCCTCCTCCTCCTCCTCCTCCTCCTCCTCCTCCTCCTCCTCCTCCTCCTTCTTCTTCTTCTTCTTCTTCTTCTTCTTCTTCTTCTTCTTCTTCTTCTTCATAATATTATTATCATGAACCATTTCAAAACAAGATCTAAAGGACTTGCAAAAACAATACTGCAAGGCACTGTCCAAGGAAGAAGGAAAAGAGGCAGATCAGAGAGACGAGCTGAGATGAGAAGACATCAGCGAATGGACAGGCCTAGAACTCAACCAAATTTTGAGAAAGGCAGAACAGGGAGAGGAATGGAGGGAACTGGTTGTCAAGTCTTCAGGGGTGCCCCCACGGTCGCCAGACTACAGGAAAAGATAGATTGAGGCAAGGCAAGGCAAGGCAAGGCAAATTCTTTTATTCGAAGATAATGAATAAGCACTCGTGTGCTTTGTTTACATTCAGTCCCCGAAAGAAGGATAGATAGATAGACAGACAGACAGACAGACAGACAGACAGACAGACAGACAGACAGTACAGACAGACAGACAGACAGACAGACAGAGAGATAGATAGATAGATAGATAGATAGATAGGTAGATAGACAGACAGATAGATAGATAGATAGATAGATAGATAGATAGATAGACAGACAGACAGACAGATAGACAGACACATAGACAGATAGACAGACAGACAGACAGACGGACAGATACACAGATACACAGACAAACAGAAACACAGACACAGACACAGAGACACAGACACAGACACAGACACACACAGACACACACAGACACACAGACACACAGACACAGACACAGACACACAGACACACAGACACACACACACAACACACACACACACACACACACACACACACACACACCACACACACACAACGACAGAACCGTTTTTACCGTGGGGAGTATTGAACAGGGGGTGAGAGATTTACGGACCCCAGGCTAGACAGGACTGGACCTGATGACGTCAGGATGGTCAGAGAGGGAGGGAGGGAGGGAGGGAGGGAAGGAGGGAGGGGGCAGGCTGTCAGGGTGGATTGGGGTGATGGGTATGGCTGGCATCCTGGGCTTGGAGGCGGACCTAACTGACCCCTTATCCCCATCTGTGTGTGTGTGGGGGGGGGGGGGGAGGGGGGGTTGTGTGTGTATGTGTGTGTAAGGGGGGGGGGGGTTGTGTGTGTGTATTTGGGGGGGGGGACGTGTGTGTATGTGTGGGGGTTGTGTGTGTGTGTGTGGTCTCTGTGTTTGTTTGTGTTTGTTTGTTTGTTTGTGTGTGTGTGTGTGTTTGTGTGTGTGTGTGTGTTTGTTTCTTTGTTTGTTTGTGTGTTAGTGTGTTTGTGTGTTTGTTTGTGTGTGTGTTTGTTTCTTTGTTTGTTTGTGTGTTAGTGTGTGTGTTAGTGTGTGTGTGTGTGTTGTTTGTTTGTATGTGTGTGTGTGGGGGGGGGAGTGTGTGTATGTGTGTGTGTGTGTGTGTGGGGTGGGTGGGTGGGTGGTTGAGAAGGTGTGTATCTGTCTGTTTGTTTTTCTGTCTTTCTGTCTCTTGTCTCTGTCATCATATGCGCTACATGTGTTTCATAGAAACAAAACGATTATGATACATCACAAGTTTGCCTTTACTATGTTCTTTTACCTTTCTTCTTCTTCTTCTTCTTCTTCTTCTTCTTCTTCTTCTTCTTCTTCTTCTTCTTCTTCTTCTTCTTTGCAATTCTTCTTCTTCTTCGTAATTCTTCTTCGCAATTCTTCTTCTACTTCTTCTATCCTACCTGCTCCTCCTCCTCCTCCTCCTCTTCTACTTTTTCTTTGTCATTGTCTTAGTCTTCTCCTCCTTTATTCTTGTTCTTCGCCTTCTTATTCATATTTGTTTTTTATATATTAATATTATCTGCAGAAGTAGTGATTATTGTTATTATCATTAAATCGACTCATTGTTAATATTGCTGTCACTACAACAGTGAATGCTTCATTGTGGTTATCCTAGTACAGTTCTTGATTAAACCACTGACGCCGGGGGCAACAGCAAAGTGAGAGGCTGTATGATCAGTGACTTTCTTCCCCACTCATGGAATTCCACTTTACAGTTTAGTCTTTAGTGATCGACTATGACTCTCTGACTAGGTGGCTTGACTTTCACAGTCCTTAT
>CM060341.1:5999510-6002010 GCA_030674155.1 Stramonita haemastoma
TTATATGGAGGATAATGGAATAAGCATTCATATGCTTTATTTTTTACATCCAGTACCCATGTGTATGCAGTTTTGTCAATCTTGTCATCTGTTCCCACCGGCACACTATGGTATACACATCCGATAAGCGGAACAGGATTTAACGTGGGCGCAAGATGTTCTGCATTCGCTGACGTTGTCCTCCCATCTCCTCCTTGGTCTGCCTCTTTTTCTTCCTCCTTGGACAGTGCTTTGTGGTTTATGGTATCACCGAGAAAAAATAAAGAAGCGCAAATACGGTTGGGACCTTTATCGAAGGCTCATCCAGGAGCAGAAATTGTAACAAGGTCACGCCAAATCAGGGTCGATATATATATTTTTTTTAAATGTCTATAAATGCTGTCATTGAAAGATAGTTTTTTTTCTTGATTTCTGAAACAAAAATTGAATCTTTCATAATTTTGTTTTTAAAATGATGGAGAAGTTACAAGTGGTTACTTGCACTTGTTTTTCCTCCTATACTATGGGGGACGGAATAGCTCAGTGGTCAGAGCGCTCGCTTTCCCCAAGTCAAGTTAAGCAGCGTCGAGCGTGGTTACCAGTTGGATGGGTGACCGTTTGCGCGCCTTGGCTTCAGTACAGTCCCCCCAGTTCACTCAGCTGTCAATGGGTACCTGCCCTCTTTAGGGTCAGGGAAGGTAAAGCAGCAAGGGAGAGGAGATGGGCGCCGCCCTCAATATGCTGGTCCCTAGAGAAGCTGAGGTCTCTGACGCCTCGCTTCCCTACGACCGCCTAGGTTATGGGACACCTTTACCCTACCCTTTACCTTACTATTTTCAGAATAAACCATCACAGGTTTAGAGAAAGGGAGACGGGATAGCCTAGTGGCCAGAACATTGCGCTGGCAATTTGACGACCTGAGTTAGATTCCCATTCGAGGGGGATTTTTCTCCCGGAGTTAACATCAGTGCTTACTGCACTCTCCCCAAAAGTCTTTCGGATAAGACTGTACACCGAGGCCCCGTGTGCGAACGCACGCAGAACATCTTGCACACACGTGAACTCCTGTTCCGCTTTTCGTAAGAGTAGGCCATTGTGTGCCGGTGGGAACAGATGACAAGATTTACAAAAGGCATACACAGGGTGACTGGTTGTAAAAAAAAGCACATGAGTACTTATTCCATTATCCTCGATATACAAGAATAAATAGATAGAATAAATAAAAATAAATATGCCACCATGGCTGTACCTAAAGATCGGAGCACAGCAGCCCCGTTCTTTCTTTCTTCTTTCATTCCATTATAGTATACTTTGTTCTCCTACGACCATTGCTGTCTGAGCACTCGAGGAAGAATTAATGGGAAGAAAACCAAATGTGGTGATTTTTTTCTGATTTTTTAAAGTATGGAGAAAATGTACTGTGTACTTGTTTTGGGGGATTTAACGACATAGAGAAATACCAGGTAGTCACGAGAAAGTGGGAAATGATCATCAAAATTAATGAGGATTGCTTGTGTTCCTACAGCGTTGACCCCGCGAGTGCATACTGCAGGTAGGAAGCTAGCAGACGAGAATGGACGTACCCCGGCATCCTACCCAACTTTTTTGCACAGTAACAGAGCCCATGGCACCAAGAGAGTGCTACGCGTATTATATGCCTACACACTTTACCTGCATTTTTTTTATACAGTGTTACTAAACTTTTGCACAGTAACAGAGCCCATGGCACCAAGAGAGTGCTACGCGTATTATATGCCTACACACTTTACCTGCATTTTTTTAAATACAGTGTTTGCTGAAATAAATTTCAAACCTACTAGACTAGATTTGAAAAAAAATGACATGACTTTTGAGGCAGAGGCTAGTCTTTCACACAGTACAGAAAAAGTGGATTTCTATTTCTGTGGATACCCTACCTTGTACATACTGTATGATTACAAGAGTGGTAATAAATTACATAGAAAAAACAGAAGGAATAATATGGCAAAAATTCACGGTGGTGTGTAACCGAAACATTCCGCCTTTTCCCTGCAGTTCAAGATGGGAAAATCTGCCCATGTCATCGCTGCGAGGAAAATGCCGCTGAAGGGAGCGAGTGAGAAGCCAGCGTGTTGTTGTGATACCAGCCGGTGATTGTTGCAAAATTTATGTCCCTTGTCTCCCAGCCTTCTGGGCTATCGGGCCACGGAATCGGCAGAGGTTGGCTCCCTTTACTTTAGGCTCTCTCGGGGATCTAGTTCTCTGTACTTTTTGGCTCGTAGTGTTGTGTCCGTTTCTTGTATTGCTTGCCTTGTCAAAAACTGTATGCTTCCTATGCTAGTAAACCTATGCAGGTTTATGTGTGTGTGTGTGTGTGTGTGTGTGTGTGTGTGTGTGTGTGTGTGTGTGTGTGTGTGTGTGTGTGTGTGTGTGTGTGTTGTGTGTGTGTGTAGTTAAGTCATGTCAAGTCAACGATACTTGAATCATCCCATGGAGGACAATTACAACACTTGTAGGTACAGGATTGATGGGAATCCTAATC
>CM060341.1:6022010-6027010 GCA_030674155.1 Stramonita haemastoma
TTCCTTTTTTAAAAAAACACACACTTTTTTGTGATCTTCCTGTACTTGGTTGTTTGGATTTTGTTTTAAAAATCTGTTTTGGGTTTTTTTTTGTTTGTTTGTTTCTCTTTTTGTTTATTTCTATTTCTTTGGCTGTCATCTTCAAACCATCAACTCTTCAGACAAACACAATTTACTGCCTTCTTCGTTTTTTTCTGGTTTTTGTTTGTTTCTGTCTTTCTGTCTTTCTGTCTTTCTTCTTCTTCTTCTTCTTCTTCTTCTTCTTCTTCTTCTTCTTCTTCTTCTTCTTCTTCTTCTTCTTCTTCTTCTTCTTCTTCTTCTTCGCATTCTTCGCATTCTTCGCATTCTTCTTCTTCTTCTTCTTCGCATTCTTCTTCTTCTTCTTCTTCGCATTCTTCTTCTTCTTCGCATTCTTCTTCTTCTTCTCTGTTGCATTCTTCTTCTTCTTTTTTTTCTTCTTCTTCTTCTTCTTCTTCTTCCTTCTTCTTCTTCTTCTTCTTCTTCTTCTTCTTCTTCTTCTTCTTCTTCTTCTTCTTCGCATTCTTCGCATTCTTCTTCTTCTTCTTCTTCTTCTTCTTCTTCTTCTTCTTCTTCTTCTTCTTCTTCTTCTTCTTCTTTCTTCTTCTTCTTCTTCTTCTTCTTCTTCTTCGCATTCTTCTTCTTCTTCTTCTTCGCATTCTTCTTCTTCTTCGCATTCTTCTTCTTCTTCTCTGTTGCATTCTTCTTCTTCTTCTTTTTCTTCTTCTTCTTCTTCTTCTTCTTCTTTCTTCTTCTTCTTCTTCTTCTTCTTCTTCTTCTTCTCTTCTCTCTCTCTCTCTCTCTCTCTCTCTCTCTCTCTCTCTCTCTCTCTCTCTCTCTCTCTCTCTCTCTCTCTCTCTCTCTCTCTCTCTCTCTCTCTCTCTCTCTCTGGATTGGATGCAGCCCCCCCCCCAACCCCCCAAAAAACAAAAACCTATGAGTGTTTATCTACTCTATTATCCTCAAAATAACGAATTATAGCTTGCCTTGCATGTATCATTTATTCTCTCCCATGCTCTTTCCATTCAGTCTCTATAAAATTCTTGGGTGTTATATATATATATATATATATATATATATATATTATATATATATATATATATATATATTATATGTATATATATATGTATATATATATCTATATATCTATATCTATCTCTCTGTATATATATATAATTCTTGTGTTAGCCAAATAATAGCCTTTAATTTTTGTTTGTTGGTTTGTCTGTTCAGCTTTTTAAAGGACATGCTATTATTTGTTCCATATTCATCTTGACTAAAGACTTTTTGTTGTTGTTGCCCCCCCCCCGCCCCCTCCCCTCCAAATACTCGTTGATTTTTGTTTGTCTGTATAATTATATTATAAATCTTCTAAGATGTATTCAATGATTTGTTTCATTTCTGTCCTGACTTCTTAAATGAATTGAAGTGTGCTCAGTTACGCACATATATATATATATTTTTTTATACCACTTTATGTCACAGAAGTTTCTTTTTGCGTGAAATTCGGGTTACCTTCCCCATGGAGAGCGCGTCGCCACAAGTGCAGCGCCTACCCATTCTTTTTTCTTTTTCCTGTCTGCAGCTGTATATGTTTACCTATCAGAGCGGCTTTTTTTCCGACAGAAAGTTTCCCAGGGACAACCCACTTGTTGCCGTCGGTTCTTTTACGTGCGTTAAGCAATGAAGTTGTAACACACGGGACCTCGATTTATCGTCTCATCCGAAAGACTAGCACCCAGACTCGACCACCACTCATGGTCTAACGGATGGGGGAAAAAAACATTGGGCCCAAACGGATGTATTTTTATGTATTATTTTTGTTCCAACATTTTCTTCTCTGGCTGTACTGGTAGTTTTATTTTTTTTTCTTCTTCTGCCAGTTTTCTGATTAGCTCTGTTGTAGTTTTTTTCCACACAAAACACTAAGCAGAAGTCGTGATGATGCGGAGGTAAATAATCAAGGGAAGCAATCCCAACCCCCCCCCCTACCCCCTGGCCAACCCCCCCCCCTCCTCCCCAGAAAAAAAAACACAGGGAAAGTTATCTCCCCCATCTCATCAACATTCTCCTCCCGACAATGACTTTTTGCCCCCGCCCCCCTCCCCCCCCTCACCAACTCATTTCCCTCCTCACCCCTCTTTGTCTGTTCTACGAGTCCCCCCCCCCCCCTATCTCCCCCCCCCCCTTACCCTACGCCAGGAAAGATCTATGTCTCTACTCGATTTGTCTGTGTCTTGATCATTTGTTTTGTTGGGTTTTTGTTGTTGCTTTTATTATTCTTTGGTTTATTTGGGGGTTGGGGGGGGGGGGGGTATGTTTTTCTTCTCTCTCTTTTTTTTTTTTTTTTTTGTTTTACACTAAATTGATATTGTTGGTTTTTCTTTGATTTGGGGTTATTTTTGTTTTTGTTGGGATTTTTTTTTTTCGGGGGGGTCATCTTTTTTGTTTCTTTGTTTTTTTGTTGTTGTTTTTTAACTTTACATTGATATTGTTGTGTTGTTTTGTTTCTTATAACGGTTTGTTTGTTTGCCTTTTCTGTGCAGATATGCGGGTATTGGGCCTATTTTATTATGATGTGTTTTATATTGTTTTAAAAAAATCATATCATGATTTATTCCGAGGTGGGGACTGGATGTTAAAAAAAGCACATTGATACTTATTCAGTATCCTCGACATAAAAGAATTTGATTTGATTTGTGTCTGTCAGTCTGTGTGTGGTGTGTGTGTGTGTGTGTTAGTTAAAGTTAGTTAAGTTAAGTTAACATTCTTTTATTTCGAGGATAATGGAATAAGCACTCATGTGCTTTTTTTTACATCCAGTCCCCGTGTGTATGCAAGTGTTTTTGGTTTCGTTCCCCCAGACTTAAGCAGGCTGAAAAGCAGTGAGGAAGCTAACAGCTGTAACAGCGACTGCAGCAGGGGGGGATGGTTTGTCTGGGCACCAACAGCAGTTCTGAGCCTGACTAGTGTGTCATGGTGTGACCACAGGCAAACGTTACGCAGAACACATTTCATCTATGTGTGTGTGTGTGTGTGTGTGTGTGTGTGTGTGTGTGTGTGTGTGTGTGTGTGGTGTGTGTGTGTGTGTGTGTGTGTGTGTAAGTGTGTGTGTGTAAGTGTGTGTGTGTGTGTGTGTGTGTGTGTGTGTGTGTGTGTGTGTGTGTGTGTGTGTGTGTGTAAGTGTGTGTGTGTGTGTGTGTGTGTGTGTGTGTGTGTGTGTGTGTGTGTGTTGTGTGTGTTTTGTGTGGGGTGTGTGTGTGTGTGTGTGTTGTGTGTGTGTGTGTGTGTTGTCCCCGTTTGTGTTTTGTGTCAGTGCAGTCTGACACAATTCTGTCCTCGTATTTTGTGGAGTTTGGGTTAGTTTGTTTTTTGCTGCTGGTTTTTCTCTTTTTCCCCCTATTTAGGGGTAGGGGGGGTTGGGGGGTGTATGTTTTTGCTTTTGTTTGTTTGTTTCTGTTTTGTGTTTGTTTATGTGTTTTATGATTGTTTTGGTTTGGGGTTTTCAAGCGTTTGTTTGTGGCAGAATATGATCTATGCATCCTGTTTCCCAAACATTTCACATTTTTGTGTAACCCTACACCTGCATGCTTGAGAGAGTGAGAGAGAGAGAGAGAGAGAGAGGAGAGAGAGAGAGAGGAGAGAGAGAGAGAGAGAGAGAGAGAGGAGGAGGGGAGAGAGAGGAGAGAGAGGAGGAGAGGAGAGAGAGAGGAGAGAGAGAGAGAGAGAGAGAGAGAGAGAGAGAGAGAGAGAGAGAGAGGAGAGAGAGAGAGAGAGAGAGGAGGGAGGAGAGAGAAGAGAGAGATGAGAGAGAGAGAGAGAGAGGGGAGAGAGAGAGAGAGAGAGAGGGGGAGAGAGAGAGAGAACACAAATGAACGAATAAACAAGTTATTTGGTGGAGGTTTGTTGTTCTTTGGTCTTGTTGTTGTTGTTTTTGTTATCATTTGGGGGGTTGCTGTTTCTTTGGTCTTGTTGTTGTTCTTCTTCTTCTGCTGCTACCTACTGCTGCTGCTTCTTTTTTTCAGAGCTCGCTGATGACAAGAATATCATAAGTCTAAGCACTGACATACTGTGATGTCAACTCCAGAGAATATTAATTAGATTTGGGGAAGCGGAGTCAGTAACTGATGTTAATTAACTCCAAGTGGAAAAAGATCCCCTTCAGTATATAATTATATTTTATATATATTTTTTCATTTATATATATTTATATTTATATATTTATTTGTTATTGATTGATTGATTCATTTATTTATTTATTCTTTTATATCGAGGATAATGAAATAAGCACTCATGTGCTTTTTTTACATTCAGTCCCCGCGTATATGCAGTTTTGTAAATCTTGTCATCTGTTCCCACCTGCACACGATGGTGTCTACTCTTACGAAAAGCGGAATACAATTTAACGTGTAGGCATGCAAGATGTTCTGCGTGCGTTCCCACACGGGGCCTCGGTTTTATAGACTCATCCGAAGGACTTTTAGGGAGAGTGGAGTCAGCACTGATGTTAACTTGAATGAAAGTCTCAGTGGTGGCTTGAACCTGGGCTTGATCCACTAGTATTGAATTGTAAGCACAATGCTCAAACCACTAGGCTATCCCCCCCCCCCCCCCCCCCCCCCCCCCCCCCCCCCCCCCCCCCGCCCCCCCCGCACTAAAAACGTGGGAAAGACAACTTTCACCCCACACATGCTATTCTGCTGAGCACACCCCAGCCCTCGAATAACCCCTAACAATACATGTCTCTCTTGGCATCGCTTTAGCCTTATGTCACCATACAAAGATAAGACCCTCGTTTGTCTCTGTGAATGTGTTGTAAACACGTTATTTCTGTCTGTCTGTCTGTCTGTCTGTCTTGTCTGTCTGTCTGTCTGTCTTGTCTGTCTTGTCTGACTCTGTCTGTCGTGTCTGTCTGTCTGTCTGTCTGTCTGTCTGTCTCTCTCTCTCTCTCTCTCTCTCTGTCTTGTCTTGTCTTGTCTTGT
>CM060341.1:6047010-6049510 GCA_030674155.1 Stramonita haemastoma
CTTTGGAAATCATCATCTGGAGCTCTAAGACCTGGGCTCCAACAAGACTTTAAGACTCCAACAAGACTTTGGACTCCAACAAGACTCAGACTCCAACAAGACTTTTGGACTTAAGAGTTTCAATATTAAAATATTCTTTTTATCTGGTTTTGTTTCAAGTGTACAAAATGAAACCAGGGGTGTGTTCAATTTTGTAAAAGATACTTCCGTCCTGTGTAATTCTATGCATCCTTCATGTTCTTCTTCAGCAAGCTTTTGAATGATTTTTTTCCCCAATATTCAAAGATTATTTTTGTGGTTTTATTTTGAGCATAATTTTGAAATGAAACAAATGTTGTGCTAATTTTGAAAAGAAATATTTCCGTCCTTTGTAATCCTATGCATACTTCATTTTCTTTGGCAAGCTTTTGGATGATTTTTTTTTTCAAAATTCAAAGATTATTTTTGTGGTTTTGTTTTGAACATATGAAAATAAACAAATGTTGTGTTAGTGTTGAAAAGAAGTATTTCCGTCCTTTGTAATTCTATGCATCATTTTATTTTCTTTGGCAAGAATACAAAGATTATTTTTGTGGTTTTATTTTGAGGATATGAAATTAAACAAATGTTGTGTTAGTTTTGAAAAGAAGTATTTCCGTCCTTTTGTAATCCTATGCAACCTTTTATTTTCTTTGACAATTAAGAACACTAACTTGGATTGTCTCAAATTTGGCACCGTGCATGATTTCCTTCGACTGTTTCAGTCCTCATAGAAGTACTAGTTTCCTCTGAAGAAGGCAGTGTATACTTTTATCTACGTGCTTTTAAATCACTTTACAAAACCAATGTTTGTTTGTTTTTTTTAACTTAAAGAACAGAAATATGTTAGGAAATAAGTGTATAATTTTATCTACATGTTTTTAAATCACTTTACAAAACCAATGTTTATTTTTTAACTTGAAGAACGAGAAATATTTAAGGAAATAATTGAGAAACAGTTTTTCCCAGTACGTTATAAACAGGTAATATTTGGCTGTGCAAATTATCACAGAGGGAATGATGATGGGGAAATAAGGTTAACCTCTTCTAATGAAGTCAGTGGTCTTGTCTAACTCATAAAACGGTGTATACACATGTAATATATCCCCCTAGAAAACACACCATGGTGTGAATTTGTCATCATTTGTGGGACACTATAGCTTAGGGGTTAAAACCGTTTGACTTCAAACACTCGAGTCCATGAAGTCGGGGGTTTGAATCTCAGCGGCGTCTGGTGAATCCAGGGTGAGGATTTTACGATCACCCAGGTCAACTTCGAGTGCAGACCTGACAGTGCTTTAATTTCCTTCGTGTATATACGCATGCAGAAGATGAAACATGCATGTTAAAGATCCCTGTAATTCATGTCAGCGTTCGGTGGGTTACGGAAACACGAACATGCCTTGCATATATCCCCGAAGTCGGAATGTGGCTACTTTCATGGTGGGCAAAAACGGTGGCATGCGCAAAATCTCACCATTGGTGAACCTCGGAGCTAGCTCTTTCCGAGGAACGAAACAAAACTGTAGCATGTGAGGTGTTCAGTATTTAGTTTTCCACATAAATTCTTTGCAGGTGGTAAAGGTAAAGGTGTCCCATAACCTGTGTGGTCGTAGGGAGCGAGGCGTCAGAGACCTCAGCTTCTCTAGGGGCCAGCATGTTGAAGGCGGCGCCCATCTCCTCTCCCTCGCTGCTTTACCTTCCCTGACCCTAAAGAGGGCAGGTACCCATTTACAGCTGGGTGAACAGGGGGGGGGGGGGGGGTAATGTACTGAAGCAAAGGCGCCCAAACGGTCACCCATCCAACTGGTAACCACATTCGACACTGCTTAACTTCACTGGGCAAAGCGAGCGCTCTGACTACTTAGCTATCCCGCCCCCAGGGGGAATACTGCATATTCACTGCGCCCTTCGGATGAGACTTTAAACCAAGGCCCCATATGCGAATGCAAGCAGAACATCTTGCACACACGTTAAATTCTGTTCCGCTTTTCGGAAGAGTAGGCCATTGTGTGCTGGTTGGAACAGATGACAAGATTGACAAAACTGCATACAAAACACGGGGACTGGATGTAAAAAAAAAGCACACGGAGTGCTTATTCCATTATCCTTGATATAAAAGAATAAACAAACAAACAAACAAACAAACGCTCGATCTGTCATGGGAGTAATTCAGTCAGCATATGTCTGACCAGTGCTTCAAACAAACACTTCTTTCCTTGATGGTGAAGCCGCAGGTACATTCCGGGTATAGGCTACCTGTGTTTCCATCCCTTACTGAACGTTGACATAAATCACGGGGTCTTTAACGTGCATATTTTTTTCAATCCTCCCCTAAGAGCTCCGAGGTTCACCAATGGTGAGATTTTGCGTATGCAACTATTTTTTGCCCACCATGGAGGTAGCTGTATTCTGACTGCGGGGATAACGAGTGTATTTGATTTAATGAGGATTATTATATTAGTTCAAGCATTAAGGGGCA
>CM060341.1:6057010-6059510 GCA_030674155.1 Stramonita haemastoma
TCATGTCTTTGCTTTTCAGTTCTTAATAAAAGTACATTTTTTTCTGGTGCTCGAATTGGTTTTGAAACTCTGTGTGTGTGTGTGTGTGTGTGTGTGTGTGTGTGTGTGTGTGTGTGTGTGTGTGTGTGTGTGTGTGTGGTGTGTGTGTATGTGTGTGTGTGTGTGTGTGTGTGCGCGTGTGTGTGTGTGTGTACTCTGTTAATGTATGAATTATTGTATGCGTGTAAGCAAGAAAAAGAAGATGAAGAAATAGTAGTAGTAGAAGAGAAGAAGAAGAAGAAGAAGAAGAAGAAGAAGAAGAAGAAGAAGAAGAAGAAGAAGAAGAAGAAGAAAAGAAGAAGAAATAGAAGAAGAAGAAGAAGAAGAAGAAGAAGATGAAGAAGAAGAAGAAGAAGAAGAAGAAGAAGAAGAAGAAGACGAAACCAAAATGATAATCACCATTTATAGTTGCTGTATTGGCATTACTAGTGTTGCTTCTAATATAGAAAAAAGTAAAGATATCAGTATATTTATACTATTGTTTCTCATGAAAAGTAAACAAACAACTCATTCGACCAGCCGCCATGGCGCAGTGGGTAGCATCTTGGGTTACGGACTGGAAGGTCGCCGGTTCGAATCCCATAAGAATCATAGGGATTTTTCAGACTCCGGCCGGCTCCTACCCAGAGTGAGTGTGCTGTGCGCTCAGTGAGGAGACTGGAACCACATAGTCGAGCTTCATCCACTTTACGGATGTTTGGGGGTGTTGCTCAAATTACCTGACTGACTATGCAGGTGTCTGTATCTCTCGGGCCTTGATGACATCAGGATAATTATTATGATGGTAAGCGTAGAGTACAACCCTGGCAAGAAGTCTCAAAGCACATGTACTTCCATAGCAGCATCATTACATCTTCCCCATCGTCAATGATCATCATGCAATAAAAAATAAATTACTTCTCATTCGGTGGCCCAGTTGCTCTGGTCTCATGGTGACCTCATATTCTGTTTCCCCTTACACTTCTGTGCCTGTGGTGAGTTTGTGTCAAAGCCTTTGGGGTTGGGGGTTCACGGGGGAAGGTCGTTAAATGGACGT
The DNA here is from genome assembly GCA_030674155.1 of Stramonita haemastoma. NCBI lineage: Eukaryota > Metazoa > Mollusca > Gastropoda > Neogastropoda > Muricidae > Stramonita > Stramonita haemastoma. The sequence goes on from CM060341.1 coordinate 6,058,086, forward strand.
TGTGATGGTCGCCACCTCGGGTGGGTGACTCACTCAGTCTGGCTCCACGGCTGAGCCAAATTGCCGTTAGTAGGGGGCTTAGTAAGTGTTTCCTGCGTGTGTTAGCTCAGAACAGGCACCACTGAACACCACCAAAGAGACCGGCAGAAGTGCAGGGCTCCTCTGGTGAACTTCAGACCCTGAGGATGAGACATAACGAATCTGGGTATGGCTGTGGCGGGGAGATTGAAATGAGCGGCGTGGGAACAACAGGACAGGAACATCAGAGAAGACGAGGCAGCAAAAAACAGAACAAAAACAAAGAACACCATTTACCCACCCACCCCTTAACAACTCACTCAAATCAATTGATTTATGAATCAATCAATCTTAACATCCTTCCACATCACACACACACACACACACACACACACACACATACACACACACACACACTCTCTCTCTCTCTCTCTCACACACACACACACACACACACACACTCACACACATTCTCTCTTCTCTCTCTCTCTCTCTCTCTCTCTCTCTCTCTCTCTCTCTCTCTCTCTCTCTCTCTCTCTCTCTCTCTTTCACACACACACACACACACACACACACACACACACACACACACACACACACACACACACACACACACACACACACACACACACACACTGTGACCATCTGCAGATCTGTGTTTAAAGTCACTACTTTATTTGATTTTGAACGTATGATTGAGCTACTCTTGTGTGGCAACACAAGTCTACATCTACAAACTGATTTTCCAGAGATAAAAAAACAAAACCACGTTACACTCAAGTGCAACCGTTTTCTTCAGATTTTGTTTTTCTTTCCATATTTTTGTAAGGCACGAAGAACAAGAAATATAACAAGAAAGATCCAAGAATTGCAAACAAGAAACATTAGTAAGATAGATATAGGATGGCAAACAAAACTACAATATTCATCACATATCTGGTTATTATGATAGGTATACACATCAAGATCAACCTTTTACAACACACTTATTTGTTTATTTATTCATACCATTTTATGTCACAGCAGATTTCTCTGCGTAAAATTGGGGCTGCTCTCCTCTCGCCACAGGTGCTGCGCCTTCCCATTTTTTTTTCTTTTTCTGTCTGCAGTTCTATTTGTTTCTCTATCAGAGTGGCTTTTTCTACACAATGTTGCCATGGACAACCCTCTTGTTGCCGTGGGTTCTTTTACGTGCGCTAAATAATGATGTGTAATACACGGGACCTCAGTTTATCGTCTCATCCGAAAGACTAGCACCCAGACCACCACTCATGATCTAATGGATGGGGGAAAAAGTTTTGGGCCCAAACGGGATTCAAACCACCGCACACTCCGACCCGGACTTTTCGCTTTCTAGACAGGCGCATTACCTCCTAGACCACCGATCCACTTATTTCTTCAGATTAT
>CM060341.1:6067010-6072010 GCA_030674155.1 Stramonita haemastoma
AAATGCTACATTTTACCGCAATGGGCTAAAGTGTATGCAACGGAGGGTTTTCGACCAGCCCCCAACGATACAGAACATGAACAATTCGCAGGTGTGGATCTAAATATAGACACACGACCTGCGATTGGCGGTTCCAATGCATAGGAAGTAATCTTATTACCACCCTGTCACATTTTTGGGGGGTCTTTTTTCAATGTAGCTTACCTTTGATACAAGCTTTCTCCTCCTCCGTGAAGATCGGCAGGCGAGGCTGACCTCCCTTGGTTCGGGCAGCCATGCGTTGTTTCATAGCGGGCGGGTAGTCACCATCGACGAAGAGAGGGTGGGCAAAGATGCCGAAACGAAACTGCAGGTGTCGCTCTGCCGCTGTCACATCGTCCTGATTGGCTGGTTCCCGAGCCTCTGCCCAATCGCTGCTCAGACTGATACCCACATGACCTGGATAGACCAATCCCTGTGTTGGAGCTTTTAAAATTGGGGCTGAATTGTTGTTGTTGTTGTTATTGTTGTGTGTGTGTGTGTGTGTGTGTGTGTGTGTGTGTGTGTGTGTGTGTGTGTGTGTGGATTGAGAGAGAGAGAGAGAGAGAGAGAGAGAGGAGAGACAGACAGACAGACAGACAGACAGACAGTGAGAGACAGAGAGAGAGAGAGAGAGAGAGAAGAGGGGAGAGAGAGAGAGAGAGAGAGAGAGAGAGAGAGAGAGAGAGAGAGAGAGAGAGAGAGAGAGAGAGAGAGAGAGAGAAGAGAAAGAGAGAGAAAACAGACAGGCGGACACAAAGAGAGAAAGAGAAAGAGAGAGACAGAGAGAGAGAGAGACAGAGCGAGACAGAGACAGACAGACAGAGAGAGAAAGAGACAGACACAGAGACAGAGAGAAACAGACAGAAACTTACAGACAAAGATCAGAGACTTGAGACAAACACACACAGACCCCCTCCCCCCCCCCCCCAATACACACCCAGAGGAAAGACACAAGCACAAATCCCCTCCTCTCTCACCCTTTTGGCTGCTCTTGAACTTGGTCTCGTACAGCCGGTAGACCTGCGCGTGCGCGCGGATGATGTTGTGCGCGCATGCGTAAGGTCCTTGCTGGGCCAGGTCTGTCCGGCCCGGGGCGTGGTCAGCGCTGAGGTAACCGTGAGAGGTGAAGACGTAGGGTTCGTTGAAGGTGATCCACCTCTTCACCTGAACAGGTGAACAGTGAACATAGATCTATATAATATCCGTTTGATATGATCCACCCCCTCCATTGGGCGAAGATCAATTTGGGTCCGGGTCAGGTGTGTGTGCAGCGGTTCCAATCCCGCTTGGGCCCAAAACGTTTCTTTCCCCATCCATTTGACCATGAGAGGTGGTCTAGGTGATAGTCTTTCGGATGAGACGATAACACGATTCAAACCACCGCACATTCTGATCCGGTCTTTTCGCTTTCTAGGCATGGTGCATTACCTCCTACACCACTGATGACGGGAAATTACAATACTGACAGGCATATTCATACCAATCATAATCTCAAAAGAGAGAGACAGATTTATTCATTCTTTTCTTTTATATTCTTTTCTTTTATATCGAGGATAATGGAATAAGCATTCTTGTGCTTTTTTACATCCAGTCCCCGTGTGAATGCAGTTTTGTAAATGTCATCTGTTCCCACCGGCACACGATGGCCTACTCTAATGAAAGGCGGAACAGGATTTAACGTGTGCACAAGATGTTCTGATTATGATCCATACATGTCTGGGTGAAGACTGTGTTGCTCACCTTTCATCTCTGTGTGGATTTGAGCTATTTTTCTGCTTGAAATATCGTCAGTCAATCATATTTGTGACATTCCACCACACAAGGAGTTGCTTTGCACATGAGGTCAATTTTTAGTTATTGACAAGTTATTAATCTGCAATAACAGGGCTAAACAGTACAAAAAACAGATTGAAAGTCTGACAATTCTATCAAAAGTTATTACAACTTGACATGATAGACATAGGAAATGAGAAATTGACAAGTTAAGTATCCTATTAGGTAGCCAGAATGAGGGCTTTGGTATTTTAAAAATACGTTTATAGGCAATTGGAAACAAAATTATTCCTTGATATTTCATTATAAGGTAGAATAATGGCTATATGTTTATAATCAATCAAAATCTTAAAATCGACAACTTGACCCCCACCTGCCTGTAATGCCTGATTGCGGAAAATTGGGTCAGGTGCTAAGTGACTCATTTCGTGGTGGAGCGTCATATTTTGTAACTGACCTTTGGATACTTCCGGAGACTCCTTGGCATCTCCTACAGTGACACATGAGCGACAAAGACGTGCATAACAGAATCCAGCAAATCATTGGTCCCTCCGAAAATCTTCTATCAATTGTAAAGAAGCGTAAACTTAAAATTAATGGTACGGGCATGTCACAAGATCAAAAGGACTTGCAAAAACTATCTATCCCTTAGTCTGGCGACCGTGGGGGCACCCCTGAAGACTTGACAAGGACCCTCCATTCTTCTCTCTGTTCTGCCTTTCCCAAAGTTTTGTTGAGTTCTAGGCCTGTCCATTCGCTGATGTTGTCCTCCCATCTCTTCCTTGATCTGCCTCATTTTCTTCCTCCTTGGTCAGTGCCTTGCAGTATTGTTTTTGCAAGTCTTGAAAAATGTTAAATGTTGAGATTTCAAGCAGAACATAGCGATCGGCAAGCTGAAATCCACAGAGAGGTCAAAGGTGAGCAACTTGACCTTTGCCCCACTGGCATATTCCTTATCTATATCAATCACCCCTATCCTCTTGCATTGGACTGGACCGGATTGTATTGGGTTAGCAGTGGTTTGCTGTGTTATGTCGTGTGGTATTGTGTGGTGTTGTGTGGTATTGTATTGTATTGTATTGTATTGTATTGTATTGTATTGTATTGTATTGTATTGTGTTGTGTTGTGTTGTGTTGTGCTGTTTCATGTTGCATTGTGTTGTGTTATGTTGTGTTGTATTGCGTTGTGTTGTATTGTATTGTGTCGTGTTGTGTTACTTCCCATTATGGCAGATCCACATCTTTACCTGTGTGAAGATGTGGTGAACATGTGTTGTATTGTGTTGTGTTATATTGTTCTGTATTGTATTGTACTGTGCTGTACTGTACTGTATTGTGTTGTATTGTATTGTTTTGAAGTGTAGTGTAGTGTAGTGTAGTGTAGTGTAGTGTAGTGTAGTGTAGTGTAGTGTAGTGTAGTGTAGTGTAGCATAGCATAGCATAGCATAGTTGAGTGGAGTGGAGTGGAGAGTAGTGTACTGTAGTGAAGTGTAGAACTAGAACAGTGTAGTGTAGTGTAGTGTAGTGTAGTGTGTAGTGTAGTGTAGTGTAGTGTAGTGTAGTGTAGTGTAGTGTAGTGTAGCATACTGTAGTGTAGTGTAGTGCAGTGTAGAGTAGTGCAGTGCAATGCAGTACAGTGTAGTGTAGTGTAGTAATAATACATGGAATTTGTATAGCGCTATATCTTGCAATAACAAATCAAAGCGCTTTCATTCAACCTACACGACGCACAATCAGCAACTATTTACAGTTTTGACAAATTCGAATGTACACACACACACACACACACACACACACACGCACGCACGCACGCAGCACGCGCGCGCACGCACACACACCCACAAACGTTATGCACTTTGGCAGGTGGATGTTGAAGGCAGGGACAGGTAAGAGATGGAAGCGGAAGGAGAAAAACTTAGGTTTGAAATAAGTGTGTCTTGAGGTTGGATTTAAAAGTGTCATAAGTAGGCTTTTGTCGGAGGGAGAGAGGAAGGTCGTTCCACATCGATGGACCGGAAACAGAGAAAGAGCGGCGGCCAACGGTAGATAGGTTGAATCTGGGTGTTCTTAGGGACAAAGTATCTGCCGACGAGCGGAGGGAGCGAGAAGGTGTGTACAAGTGAAGACATTCACAGAGGTAGGAGGGTGCAGTATTGTGGAGACATTTGTAACAGAGGGTATTGACCTTGTAGTTTACTCTCTGTGGTACGGGCAGCCAATGAGTGGATGGATGATGCTGGCAGACCAGCCAAAAGAGAATTGCAATAGTCCAGACGTGAGAGAATAAGAGAAGTGACAAGTTTGGAAGTTGCATCAGTGGACAGGTACTTTCGAATTGCGCTAATACGCTTTAGTTGATAGTAGCATGACTGACAGGTTTGGGTAATGAATTTTTGCATGGAGAGAGTGTTATCGACAACGACTCCTAGATACTTCACAGAAGTGGATAGCGGAACTGACGTATTGCCAAATTCTATTGAAGTTATTGGAATGGAGGAGAGTTTGTGTTTGGTGCCTACAAGCATGGCTTCGGTTTTATCTGCATTTAGTTGTAATTTGTTTTGTATCATCCAGTGTTGGATGTCTTGAAGGCAGCTGGTCATATTTGTCAAGAGAGAAGGAAGATTTTCAGGTGTGTCACTGCTTTGAATCTGCGAGTCATCAGCATAAAAGTGATAATTGATATGATGACGGTCTATTATATATGACAGTGGAGCAGTATAGAGGGTAAAAAGAAGAGGGCCCAGAACTGATCCCTGAGGGACACCACATTCCAGTTTGGCAGGTGCTGATTGAATCTTGTTTACTGCAACTGTATGGACTCGGTCTGCAAGGTATGAAGTGAACCAAGTGAGGGCTGTGCCTTTAACGCCAAACATGTTCTGGAGACGGGAGAGGAGAATTGTAGTGTAGTGTAGTGTAGAGTAGTGTAGCATAGTGTAGTGTAGAGTAGTGTAGTGTAGAATAGAGCAGTGTAGTGTAAAGTAGTGCAGTGCAGTGCAGTGCAGTGTAGTGTAGTGTAGTGTAGTGTAGTGTAGTGTAGTGTAGTGTAGTGTAGTGTAGTGTAGTGTAGTGTAGAGTAGAGTAGTGTAATGTAGTGTAGCGTAGCATAGAGTTGTGTAGTGTAGTGTAGTTTGGTGAAATGAAGCTTGTGCACTGCAATGAACTGAAGTGTATTGTAGTGTAGTGTAGTGTAGTGTAGTGTA
>CM060341.1:6084654-6087154 GCA_030674155.1 Stramonita haemastoma
GCGTGCGTGCGTGGGTGTGTCAGTTGTTAATGATAGATTCAAACTCCCATTCAAAAAAAACCCCAAAAAACAAAACAAAAATCCCACATTTTCTTGACATAATCTTCCTTCTTTGTGTGTGTTGTTGCAGAACATGGTAAAACCTCGTCTACTCTGACTACCTACCACCCCACCACACACGATGTTCTGCTGTTTCCGAAACCTCCGTTCCTCCACAACAAGATCTACCGAAGACACCCAAGACAATGACTATCGCTGGAGAAAGGGAGACAACAAAAACAAAGCCCACTCCAAGGGAGGTAAACCCGGCTCTCACAACAACCTCTCGGGCCCCGCTTCGCAACAAGTGTTCTACATCGATTCAGGCTACAGCACCAACACAGATTCCAACGCGGATGTGGCGACGGCTCCAGCTGCAAAGTTAGACCCCAACTCCCAACTGCAGAGAAAGTCCAAACTCCATAACGAAAAACTGCCCAGTTTCTCTGCTCTAGATCGAAGCAAACGGCCGCGCATGCGCAGAGGGGAGGCGCAGTCGCGGAAGAAGACGCGTCGAGTGTTGTGTACGAACCTTTAACCTTCGAAACGTTTCGATCTAACTCCCCCCCTCTCGCCGTTATTGCTCCGTTAGCTAATGCCAAAGCCCAGACGAAGCAGAAAGATGATAATCATCAAGATCGTGTAAGAGACAAAAAGACGAAAACTCACGCTAAAATTCAAGAAGATGCTATCGTTCTTGAAGAAACTCCGCCCATTCCTAAACTAGCGCATCGTATGTCTATAGCTAAAGACGGCGCCGTGAAATTTCAGCGTGAAGGTCTAGTAAACGAAGGGTTTTGTCCTGATGACGATGATGTACCCGTCTTGGACAAAGAGTCTCTCACACCTCAGGAGCTGTCTAGAACGTCCAAACATCGTGACCCCCCCGAAACTTCCCAAAGACCTAGGCCTACAAGTTTAAACCTTAAGGATATCGATCGTCACAGTCCTTCCTCGCTTACGAGTTCAGCTTCTGTGCTTCCTGACGAATCTTCTTGTGCTGAATCGGTTTTAGATTCCGATACGCTGTCTCAGACTCACAGACAGTGTGGCTTACCTTCCAAAGATGAAGTGTCGCAGACGGAACCGCATATCAGCAGTTTGCTTCAAGTTCCAGATGTATACACGCAGCATAAGGATAGGGCCCAAAACGGTATATATGACGAAAAAACCAGTGCTGGCAACATCTCCGAAAAACGTACTGTACTAGAACCGATCCCAGAAACGCCTTCCACGGTGAAAAAAATCCCTCCCAAAAAACCCAAACGAAAGAATCCCCCGTCTAACGTCAGCAGCGCAGCATCTCGTGACGCCATCGCCAAATGTCTGGCTGCCAAAGAAGATGAGGAGGACAGTGTGACGTCATCTGAACTCCGACGTCAGAGTGAGGCGGGGTTACGTCACGGCGAGGATGACGCTTTTCAGATGGATGACGTTGTGTTGATGCCTCCTGAGCCTTTTATGGACCACGAGGAGTATGCAGGGTTCGATTCTTTCGATGAAGTCAACGGGTCCCTGGTGTAGCCCCCGCAGCCTGTGACAGTGAGCCCGTGTGGGGCTGGGTAGATTTGCACGTTAAACTATACGGGTATTTGTTTGGTTTTGTCGCGGGAGCGCGCCCGCGGATGTGTGTGTGTGTGATTCAAAATTCAAGATTCAAAATATTTTATTGCCCTTTAAGTAATGTGTGTGTGTGTGTGTGTGTGTGTGTGTGAGAGAGAGAGAGAGAGAGAGAGAGAGAGAGAGAGAGAGAGAGAGAGAGAGAGAGAGAGAGAGAGAGAGAGAAGAGAGAGAGAGAGAGTGTGTATGCGTGCACGAGCAAGTGCGAGTGTATGTGTGTTTAGGGTGCTTGTGTGCATGCGTGCACACACACACCGTCGCGATGTGTGTGTGTATGTGTGTTTGTGTGGTGTGTGTGTGTGTGAGAGAGAGAGAGAGAGAGAGAGAGAGAGAGAGAGAGAGAGAGAGAGAGAGAGAGAGGAGAGAGAGAAGAGAGAGAGAGAGAGAGAGAGAGAATGTCATAATGTTGAAAGATTTTTTTAACGATACTTGTCAGAAGAACAAGAATAAAGTGATTATTACATACTTAAGCAGCATATAATATGTAAATTAAAAAAAAATATTACAAAAGGGGGGGGTGGGGGGTGGGAGGGGAGAGACAATATGCTGCATTGCTATGTTGTAAACACATGCAAAACAATAAAATCTTAAATACTGATGAGTTGCTAGCAGTGTGTGTGTGTGTGTGTGTGTGTGTGTGTGTGTGTGTGTGTGTGTGTGTGTGTGTGTGTGCGCACGCGCGCGCGAACAAGTGCGGGTGTATGTGTATTTGGGGTGCCCATGTGCATGCGTGCTCACACACAGTCGTGATGTGTGTGTGTGTGTGTGTGTGTGTGTGTGTGTGTGGTGTGTGTGTGTGTGTGTGTGTGTGTGTGTGTGGTGTGTGTGTGTGTGTGTGTGT
>CM060341.1:6109654-6112154 GCA_030674155.1 Stramonita haemastoma
GCGCTCTTTCTTGCCGGAGATAGAATTGGATCTGCTAATCCCGCCATTAGCTGGCGTGCGTGATAGCATGGGGGGCAACGTAGGGTCGCTAAGTCACGCTGTGGTTTTACGCTGACACTCAAGTCACACTGGCAGTGCTGGGATCGATAGGGTTAATAATAATAATTGTGACGCTCCACCACGAAATGAGTCGCTTTGCACCTAACCCATTTTTCCGCTAGAAGCCATTAATTAAAAGCAGGTGGGGGTGAAGTTGGCGATTTTGAGATTTTGATTTATTATAAGATTAAAACCCTTTTTCTACTTTGTAGTGAAATATCGAGGCATAATATTGTTTCCTTTTACCTTTGAAGGTGTATTTAAAATGCCAAAGTCTTCATTCTGATCCCCTATTAGGATGCTAAAACTTGTCAATTTATCCTTTTGTCATTTCCTGCAATCTATTATTTCAAGTTGTAATAACTTTTGATAGAACTGTCCAATTTTCAATTGTGTTTCTTTTATTGTATAGTCATTTCATAGCAGATTGATAATATGTCAATAAATAAAAATTGACCTCATGTGCAATGCGACTCATTGTGTAGTGGAGCGTCATGATTATGACACTGGGGACGGGACACCTTAGTGGTTAGACCTTTATACTTGTAGTCTGACAGGTAGATAGGTGGGTCGGTGGTCTTGAGGTGTAACACACCTGTTTCGAAAGTTGACACGTCTGAATTCGAAGTGTGTGGTGGTTCGATCCCCCGTTTATGCCCCCTAAAACTTTTCCCCGATCTACTAGACCGTGACTGGTGGTCTGGATGCTTCAGTCTTACAGATGAGACGATAAACTGAGGTTCCTGTGGGTAACATGCATTTAGCGCACGTAAAAAAAAACCCATGACAATAAGAGAGTTGTCCATGCCAAAATTCTGTACAACCCCCTCACTCTGATTTGGAGACTAATAGTTGTCAGATATCATGGCACATGGCATCAGCAATGATGTAATTATAGAGGGTAAGAAAATCGGGACCGTCCATAGCTTCAAATATCTGGGAGCGATAGTATCAGATGAAGGATCAAAATCTGAAATTCTTTCCAGGATAACCCAGACTACAGCTGCAATAACCAAACTGAAAGTCCCTCTGGAATGATAAGAACATCGCCATCAGCTTCAAGATCAGACTGATGCGTTCCCTGATCATGTCCATATTTTTGTACGCATGTGAAACATGGACCATAACAGCAGACATTGAAAGAAGGATACAGGCAATGGAGATGAGATGCTTTCGCAAACTGCTTGGCATTTCATACAGAGATCACATCACTAATGAAGAAGTGAAAACTAGAATAAAGAATGCCATTTAGGTGAGACAAGGCTATAGGCAAGTCTTTCGGGTGAGACAAGGCTATAGGCAAGACTTTCCTAAAAGACAATGCTATAGGCAAGTCTTTCCTAAAAGACAAGGCTATAGGCAAGACTTTCCTAAAAGACAATGCTATAGGCAAGACTTTCCTAAAAGACAATGCTATAGGCAAGTCTTTCCTAAAAGACAATGCTATAGGCAAGTCTTTCCTATGAGACAAGGCTATAGGCAAGTCTTTCCTATGAGACAATGCTATAGGCAAGTCTATCCTTAAAAAAACACAAAAAAACAATGCTATAAGCAAGTCTTTCCTATGAGACAATGCTATAGGCAAGTCTTTCCTAAAATAAAAAAAACAAGGCTATAGGCAAGTCTTTCCTATGAGACAACGCTGTAGGTAAGTCTTTCCTATGAGACAAGGCTATAGGCAAGTCTTTGGGATGTCTATAGGCAAGTCTTTCCTATGAGACAAGGCTATAGGCAAGTCTTTGGGATGTCTATAGGCAAGTCTTTCCTATGAGACAAGGCTATAGGCAAGTCTTTGGGATGTCTATAGGCAAGTCTTTCCTATGAGACAAGGCTATAGGCAAGTCTTTGGGATGTCTATAGGCAAGTCTTTCCTATGAGACAAGGCTATAGGCAAGTCTTTGGGATGTCTATAGGCAAGTCTTTCCCATGAGACAATGCTATAGGCAAGTCTTTGGGATGTCTATAGGCAAGCCTTTTGGATGAGATAAGGCTATAGGCAAACCGTTTGGATGAGACAAGGTTATAGGCAAGTCTTTTAGGTGAAACAAGGCTGTGGTCTAGTCTTTCAGGTGAGTTGACGTTACGTTTTACATTGTTCCATCGCACATTTTTGGGATGAGACTAGGCTACAAGCTAAGGTTCTGTGCACCAACGCATGCACAACAACTTGTGCTACGTTCAAATCCTAACCCACTTTTGCATCAGTCTCTCTGTCTGTCTGTCTATCTGTCTGTCTGTCTGTCTGTCTGTCTGCCTCTCTATCCGTCTGTGTCTGTCTCTGTGTTGTGTCTCTCTGTCTGTCTCTGTCTCTCTCTGATTTTTCTCAGATTTTTATCCTGGAGTTAACGTCAGTGCTGACTCCACTCTCCCCAAAAGTCCTTCGGATGAGACTTTAAACCGA
>CM060341.1:6117961-6120461 GCA_030674155.1 Stramonita haemastoma
CAGACGGCATGGTGGGAAGCCCCATGTGGGACAGAGACTCGGATATGTACGTATATGTTTTATTTATTTATTTATAATTAATTAATTTATTCTTTTATGTATCGAGGGTAATGGAATAAGCACTCATGTGCTTTTGTACATCCATCTCCACCCATCATCGAAGTTCATACCACCACACAAGGAAACAGAGCTGGCACAATACAATTCACAGGTGTCTCCCGATTTAGAAACAGGACGGGGGTGACAAGTCTCTGGTACCATGGGAGATAAGCAAGCTTATTACCTCCCTGTCCCAGTAGGAAGGATAAGACGTTAGGTTATGATGAAAACAACTTAAGTACTGCTAGGCACCACCGTTCAGACTCTCTCTCTTTCTCTCTCTTTCTCTTGTCTGTCTGTCTGTCTCTAGCTCTATCTCTCTGTGTGTTTCTGTCTGTCTGTCTGTCTGTCTGTCTGTCTCTGTGTTTGGCTGTCTGTCTCTCTGTCTCTCTCTGTGTATCTGTATCTCTCTTCTCTGTCTATCTCTCTGTCTCTCTCTCTCTGTATGTATCTCTCTCTCTGTCTCTCCTCCTTCCCTCTGTGTGTGCCTCTCCCCCCCCCCCCCCTCTCTCTCTCCCTCTGTGTCTATCTCTCTTTCTCTGTATGTCTGTCTCTCTGTCTCTGTCTCTGTCTGTCTCTCTGTCTCTCTCTCCCCTCCCTTCCTCTCTCCCTCTCTTTATCTCTCGATCTCTATGTCTCTCTGTTTGTCTGTCTCTCTGTCTCTGTCGCTCTCTCTCTCTTCCCCTCCCTCCCCCTCCCTCTCCCCTCTCTCTCCATCTCTCTCCCTTCCCCTCTCTCTCTCCCATCTCCCCCTCCCTCCTTCCACCCCTCTCTCCCCCCTCTCCCCCCTCTCTCCCCTCCCATTCACCCCTACTTCCCCTTTTTGTTATCTCAACTGTCCTAATCTAATCTTTTAATCTTATCACTGGTCATCAGTTCCAGCTTGTCAGACGCATCAGACTACAGACGATGACAGCAGCAGCAGCATTGGCGGTGGTGGTGGGGGTGGCTCCACAAGGCAACAAGAGCGAGACACAACGACAACGGCGATGAATGATGACGCCGTGGATGAGCTGTGCCGAATGCCTTTCTCTATCCGGGACGATGACGATGACATTGGCGGTTCCAGCTACGAGGTTGTCCAGTCTGGTTGGTTTTAGGTGGGGGGGTGGGGGGGGGGAGGGCGTCGATCGGGGAGTTGGAATCCCTTAGGGGGCGTCAATCGGGAGTTGGAGTCCCTTAGGGGGCGTCAATCGGGGAGTTGGAGTCCCTTAGGGGGCGTCAATTGGGGAGTTGTGAGTCCCCAAGGAGGCTCGGGGCTCTCTCTCTCTCTATTTTATATATATATATATATTTTTTTTTAAATAATGGGTAGGCGCTGCACTTGTGGCGACGCGCTCTCCCCCCGGAGGAGGGAGAGAGAGCAGCCCGAATTTCACGCAGAGAAATCTTGCTGTGACCTAATAAGAGGTATAAAATAAAATAAAATAAAATAAAATAAAATAAAATAAAAATAAAATAAAATAAAATAAAATAAAATAAAATAAAATAAAATAAAATAAAAGACTTCAGACAGTCCCCAAGACTCTGGAGGAATACTCCCAAAGACAAGCAGGACTGGGGGGGGGGAGAGGGAGGAGGGAGGAGAAAGGAGGAGGGAGAGAGAGAGAGAGGGGAGGAGGGGAGGAGGAGGGAGAGGTGGGGAGAGAGAGGGGAGAGAGAGAGGAGGGGGAGAGAGGGAGGGAGGGGGGAGGGGGAGGGGGAGAGAGAGTGAGGGGGGAGAGAGAGAGGGAGAGAGTGTAGTGGGGGAGAGAGAGAGAATGACAATGACAAAATTTAATGACAAAGGCTTTTAATTGTCCATATAGCATTAGCATTTATTGAGAGAGAGAGAGAGAGAGAGAGAGAGAGAGAGAGAGAGAGAGAGAGAGAGAGAGAGAGAGAGAGAGAGAATCAAATCAAATCAAATCAAATCAAATCAAATCAAATCTAATCAATCCATCATAATCATCGATCAACGAAAGATCAGTCACTATAAATCGGTGCAAGTTAAAGACTATATGAAATATTGAATAATCGATTAACAAATCCGTCAATCACTGCGTGATTGATTTTAGGGCGTTTGTTTTCTTTAGGTTGTTGGATTGGTTGTTTGTTTGATTGCGTTGGATTTGTGGATAATAAACAGAAAATGAAAATAAAAACCTGCCAAATTTTTTTTATCATGTCTGCTTGATTATGTGTGTGTATGACTTGAAGAAGAACTTGTCATTACCAATGATGACTGTTCTGTCTGTGTGTGTTTGACTTCTCTGTGCCCGTCTGTCTGTCTGTCTAACTGAGTGTCTGTCTCTGTCTGTCTGTCTCTATCTGTGTGTCTTTCTGTCTGTCTGTCTGTCTGTCTCACTCTCTTTCTCTCCCTCTCTTTAGAGCTCTCTCTCTCCCTCCCTCCCTCCTTCCG
>CM060341.1:6125461-6127961 GCA_030674155.1 Stramonita haemastoma
ACGAAATGACTGACGAAACGACAGCAGACAGAACAATACCAGACTTGAATTATGCTGACCAACAAACTGAACATGACAATATGACAAATGATGAGTCCAATCACACACACACAAACAACCAGAATTCTCAATGTGAAACTTCTGTGTTAGAAATAATGTCTTGGAACATTCAAGGACTTGTCAACAAGCTGAAAAGTACGTCATGGAAATCTTTCTGTGTAAAATTCAAAATATTTGCATTCTCGGAGATTTGGTCCTGCAAACAAAGTGACATTGAACAAGCCTTTCCGGATTACACAGTGTATTCTTCTCATCGTACACAGAGGCTGAAAGGTGGGGTAGTTGTGTGTGTTCACAAAAGCATAGCATCATCTGTGTCTCGTTTGTTAACTTCAGCTGAGGACGCTGTTTTCTTGAAATTAGGTAAGTCTGTTTTCAATTTTTCTTGTGATATTCTTGCCGGGTTTGTTTATGTTGCCCCTGAACGATCTGTTGTTTATGGTGAAGATAATCTAGATGGTATTGATACACTGGAAAACTCTATGACTGAAATCATGCAAATGTACCCTGATTTACCCTGGATTTTAAGTGGTGACTTTAATGCCAGAACGTCGGATTTTCCTGATGTTGATATCACTGATAAAGATGTGCAAATCCCTTTGTTTCAAGATTTAGATGATTTGACTTCAGAGGGACCTCAAAATGTCAGAAAATCAAAAGATAACGTTATAAATAACTTTGGAAGAAATCTCTTGGAGTTCTGCAAAGAATTTGGTTTATTTATTGTAAATGGTAGAACTAAAAGTGACAGTGAAGGGGAGATTACCTGTACAGCTAACAGAGGGAAAAGTGTAGTAGACTATTTTATCTGTTCAATGCCACTCTATCAATGTATAACAGACATGTATGTTGCTGACAGAACAGAATCTGACCATTTTCCCATCATTCTTTCTTTCCCCTCTCACCTCACTCAGGCTGCATGTGAAACAGTGGATGACATAAATTTAGAAGAAAATACATCATTTTTGTGGAAAGAAAATTATGCTGAGTCATTCAGCGATTACTGTAATGAAAATGCCAACTACGAATTCGAAACATTTATGTCGGCATTAGAAACTAGCACTGAGGAAGCATGTCACTGTTTTATTTCCTTCCTTCACAGTGCAGCAGACAAAATGAAGTTAAGGCAGAGTAAGCAGCAAACACGTGCACAGCCACCCTGGTGGGATGCAGAATGTGAGCATACAAAACAAGAGAAATACAGGCACTTGAAAATGTTTCGACACTCAAACACACAGGATGATTTAAACAATTACATTGACAGCAAGAAAGAACTTAAAAACATAAGTAAAAAGAAACAGTCAGAGTATAACGAACAATTGCTAAAAGAATTAAATGAATCTTGCAAGGACAAAAACTCTAGATCTTTCTGGCAAAAACTGAGGAGATTTACCTCTAACAAACAAAGTAGGGCAGAAGACATCACCCCCAGGGCATGGTATGACTATTTCAATACTCTGTTTAATGTGAAACAGTCAGCAGATGACTTAGAATTTTCTGAAGATGTACAGACATGTCTAAACTCACACAGTTATGATGACTGTGAAGAATGTGGTAAAGCACAACTAGATGATGACATATCAGAAGCAGAAATCTGGAGGGCATTGCGAAAACTGAAAAGTGGTAAAGCCTCAGGTCCTGATGGCTTGTCCTCTGATTTCTTTTTGCATGCCCCCGATGTTCTCATAAAGTTTCTACTCCCTTTATTCAATAAAGTCTTCTTATCTGGACAATACCCTGAGAGTTGGACACAAGGACTGATTTTCCCTCTGCATAAGAAAGGCAATGCCCAAAATGTTGATAATTACAGAGGAATATCCCTCTTAAACGTTGTCAGTAAACTGTACAGTATGGTTATAAACGAAAGACTGTGCCAGTTTTTGTGAGGATCATGATGTCATCCCAGAGGCACAAGCTGGCTTCCGAAAGGGCTACAGCACAATCGATAATATCTATACTCTCCAGAGTCTTGTTCAGAAATATCTCACAAAACAAGGAGGTCGATTCTATACTCTTTTTGTCGACTTCTCCAAAGCATTTGATTGTGTAGATAGAGGAAAGTTGCTGTATTTGTTATTGCATAAAGGTATTCATGGAAAAATGTTTTTGACACTACAAAGTATGTATGAAAGGGTGAAAGCAGCTGTTAAAGTGGGTAGCAAAATCACAGAGTACTTTGATTGTTTATCTGGAGTGAAACAAGGATGTATTCTAAGCCCTTTGTTGTTCTCAATATTTCTTTCTGAACTAGAAGATCAAATGAATTTATGTGGTGCCCATGGCATAGATTTATTGAACAGCCAGCTTAGCGTATTTCTTCTAATGTATGCCGATGACATTGCTTTGGTGTCAGATTCTGTTGGTGATCTACAAAAGAAAATTAATTGTCTTGAAAGGTACTGTTGCAAATGGGGTCTAAAAGTTAACATGGAAAAAACAA
>CM060341.1:6130461-6138896 GCA_030674155.1 Stramonita haemastoma
ATAATATATATATAGATAGATAGATAGATAGATAGATAGATAGATATAGATATATAGATAGATAGATAGATAGATAGATAGATAGATAGATAGATATATTCGTGTTTCTGTAAACCAACGAGTTCTGATGTGAATGACGGGATCTTTAAACGTGCAAATTTGATCTTATGTAGGCTATGTGATGGAGTTAATATCAGTGCTGACTCCACTCTCCCCAAAAGTCTTTCGGATGAAACTGTAAACCGAGGCCCCGTGTGCGAACGCACGCAGAACATCTTGCGTACACGTTAAATCCTGTTCCGCTTTTCGTAAGAGTAGGCCATCGTGTGCCGGTGGGAACAGATGACAATATTTACAAAACTGCATGCACACGGGGACTGGATGGAAGAAAAACACGAGTGCTTATTCCATTATTCTCGATATAAAAGAATAAATAAAATAAATAAATATACACTGAAGAAGTAAAGGCACTTGCAGATACACACACACACACACACACACACACACACACACACACACACACACTACGAAAACAAGCGATTGATCAGAAACAAAACACAGCAGTAATGCCCATTCTCTTTCATCGCTATTTTCCATCTACACGACTTTAATTAACAGAATCTCTCGTTTGCCAGCAAGGAGCTTGGAAACGATTGCCTGCAAGAAAATTGAGTGGGAGGTAGGCCTAACATAGGCAAGGCCTATATAATTATTATATATATAGCCGAGCTGGTTGACGTTAGGCCTACGTTAGCAGACAACAATAATAAATCTAAACAGAGCTATTCTTTTCGGTACTTGCGATATTTTGCAGCTCAGCTCTCTTTAATGGATATTTATATCGTATAGTACTTAGTTTTTAAATAATGTAAATCGTATAGTAAATAAAATACATTGACTTTCTTAGCGCTGCACAATAGTAGTACGAAAATATCTAAACATTAAATTGAGAGCCGACACTGTATCATGTGATCACAATCCAAAATGTCGACTTCTTCATTTCTAAGTAGGCTGGATGATCTCCAGCAACGGCTTATGGCCGAAAATAGGTCGCTTGAAGATGACAGGCGAACACGGAATGCGGAGACAGGGTCTCCTAGTCCTCGACGACCAAGATTATGTGTGTATTTGAATTGTCGATCATCCTTTTACTTTGTTGTAAAGAACGCTATTATCACCTGTCAATTTGTTTTTATTTTGGTTTCTGGGATTCTGCACATCCTGTTCTCATTTTGGAATTTCCACTTCCAGCGTTTCGGTTTTTATGTTTATGGGTATTTATCACGTGCTTGGTTATATGTCTGTAGGTGTTTATATGTTTTATACTATCAAAACAGTATTGTAGTCAGCCTTGTATTGTTGGTCAGTTACTTTGTCATTTTCAGATTGTGTGTTGCTGTTGGCGCCTTCGTGAATGTGGATCATCAGCAGATCTGTCGAGAAGCTACAATAAGAGGTTTTGGTTATAAATTATGTCCAGATCCTGAGACTATCGTCATTATCATTACCAAACACCATGGTAATAGTCACATCTCATAATTCAGAAACGCCTGAGATAAATAATTTGATAGTTGTGTCAACTCGGAATCGGTGAATGTTTGTGATGGAAGTCAGCTGCTACTGAAGGGGTTCCTTGAATCATTGATGCCTGATGGTTGTATTCCATGACAGATGTATTTAACTGTCTAAAAAAGATCTTGGTGGATGTTATCATAGTTTAGTTTTGAAAACAGTGATCTAAACAACTTTTACCAGTTTGCTGGGTGCTACCAATATACTATGATTTAGTTTTAAAACACTGATCTTAGAAACGTGCTATTTTGTATTTTGAAGAAAAGCAGAACATTAAAACACAATACTAATAATTGTACTGTTGTTGTCATTCAGTAACCCACAAGCTACCAGGAACAGTCATATAATATTAACAAAGTATTCACTATTTGTTTAAAAAAATCCAATTTACAGATCACTGAGACAGAGAGATCATCAGTGAAGGCATAATAATAATTGTTTTGGATAAAACAAGATGAAGCCTGCATTAATTAATACTAATAAGTATGATTAGTAGACACACGATGAAGGAAGTTAATGACTTAATTTGTAAAACAAGTTGGGTTTTTTGTACAAAAATTAAAGTTCTCTAAGTCCAACAAGTAAGCTCCCGTCAATCTTATTCTTATAGCTTATTAGTTTTTTTATTATTAGGTTGTTGTTTTAGCCAGACCCTCTAAATGAAGGCTTCACCTATGTGGCCACTATTTTGCAAGCCAAATGTAAAGATTTACTTTTCTATGGGGGAGTTGGGAGGTTGATTAGTTGGTTAGACTTGTAAATTATTGATTGTTACACTTTTCAGATAGTAATGCTTTGGTTTGGCTTGGTTAGTAACTTGACGTGCAGTGAAGATGGCATTATTGCAGTAAAGATGGCATTATTAATTTGATATTTTAAATTATAGAGCAGTGATACTCAACATTATGAAGTCGGATCCTTGTCAGGCTTGTGCAAAGCATTGAAGAATTGCACTATGCATAGTCAGACCAGCTGTAATCTTGAATCCTTTTGGGGGGGGGGGGGGGGTAGATAGCCAAGTGGTTAGTGTTGGGCTTATGATCTGACAGCCGAGGGTTAAGGCATTCGTAAGCTTACCCTGGAGTTAACACTAGTACTAACTCCACTCCTCCTAAAGTCTTTGAAAGAGACTATAAACTGAGGTCTCATGTGCAGAACATCCTGCGTTCACATTAGAAATGTGTTTTGCCTGTCAGAAGAGTGAGCCATTTTGTGCTTGGAGTAGTTGTACTTGGTAGGACTAGGAACATATGACCAAAAAAAAAAAAAGTGCATGCATACTGTGACACACGCATGGCGGGGGGACATGCATACTGTGACACACACATGCATACTGTGACACATGCATACTGTGACACACACATGCATTCTGTGACACAAGCCACACTGTATCAGTATATACGCTCTCTGAGTATCTTATTCTACTATATCTCCAAAGTCAAAATGCCTTTTAAATGGCTGCATGTATCTATGGGCAAAAGCTCACCATTGGTGAGCCTTGGAGCTCTAACCGAGGAACAAAGAGAACAAAAACAAAAACCTTAAGAAAATGTTCATCTTACAAAATGTTACACTGTCTAGAAAAAGGTGCACTTAGTTACAGGCCGGCAAGACATGGCTGCTCTTTCTTAACCAATGTTGTATCAAAATTGGCTGAGTGTGGTAAAAAGAAAAATAATATATATTTTATTTGTGGACATTGTTATGTATTGTTAGGTATAACCCAGATTTTATAGAAATATATATTTTGAAATTAAACTCAGTTACTGAGTTAGTGAATTATTATCAGTATCACATCAGCCGTGATCAGGTGTGGGTTTTTTTTTGTTTTTTTTTTTACACATTAGGAGTTAATATTTTTCAAACCTTGAGAACTTTAAATTTAGTACTGTATATAGTTGTTCAAAAAAAGATTTGCCTTTGTTTTCATTGTTTTCTAATCTTGCAATTGAACAGCTTAAAAACAAATGCACATATACTTTATCATATAAGCTGCCTTAACAACAATAACAACAAAATGAGCCAACAAAGTTAAAATTCAATTTAGATATTCCAGAGCTTAGTTAAGTCAATGGTTTCAATATAGGGTCATTATTATACTGCATGTGAAAACAGGAACAACAATCATAACAAAGCGCAATTTATTTTTATGGAAACTTTACTCATTTTATTTACATAGAAAATCTATTTAGTGACAAAGTTGTTTCATAGGATAACACCAACAGGACACCAAAGTGACAAATGGAGAAACCCCCCCCTATCCCCCTTTTTGTTGTTGTTGTTGTTGTTGTGATTTTAGCTGTCAAACCTGGCTTAACAGTGTAGCACATTGTGCCTCAGCTTATAAACTCATCCACAAGAACAGCATCCAGACTCCAGTACTACTCATTAGTGATGGTGGTAAAATATGGCTTCAGGCAAGATCAATCCCAGTGTGACTTTACATTCTCAGCAAGTGTATTATAATTAATTACTGCTTGACCACCTATCTGCTGTAGCTCACTGTCTATCAGGTAGCGGAAATGGAACTTTTCGTTTGGCTTGCAGTTGCACCTGACTTGTTCTTACCAGTAAGACTTGCAGCATGATTCAGTTCTGCATGCCATTCTATGTTCAACTGCAAAACTGATCCTGAAATATTAACAAATTTTGCCTTTTACAGCCAGGATTTTATTTTATTTTTTATTTTATGGTTTTGTTTTTTCGTTAGTTTTTTTTCTGAAAATATTCTATGGTGAGTTGGTAACTGATGAGAAATATGATAATGGATTTTGCTTTGCAATCTGTACCTCAGATAGTTTTTTTTTGAAAATATTCTATGGTAAGTTGGTATACCACTGATGAGAAATAATATAATGAATTTTGCTTTGCAATCTGTACCTCACTACCTGCCAAACTGGAATATGGAGTCCCACAGGGATCAGGTATGGGCCCATGTCTCTTCCACTCTCTTGTCCAGTTTTGAAAGTTGGTAAAATTACAAAGTGATTGTGCAGGTGCAAAGACAAGTGCGCATGGCGTAGGACTCATGCTCAAAGTTTTATTATTGAAAATGGATTGAATGCACACAAATGATGAAAAAAACTGCCCGCGAAAGGGTGAGAAAAATTAGCAGACTTGTTAGTTTTTGTCATAAAATACCTTTTTAAAAATATTTCTAGACTAAAGACAAAGTTGATAATGAGAGTGATGATGATGATGACTGTTGCAGTGTAGACTTAAGACAAAGGTGATAATGAGAGTGATGATGGTGATGATGGCTGTTGCAGTGTAGACTTCAGACAAAGGTGATAATGAGAGTGATGATGGTGATGATGGCTGTTGCAGTGTAGACTTATGACAAAGGTGATAATGAGAGTGATGATGATGATGACTGTTGCAGTGTAGACTTAAATTAAAGTCTGTCCCGAGCCTAAGGCTCATCAGGCCGGTGCTTATCCCGGTTTCTGTGGCGTTAAGCAACTGAGAGTCATAGACTCCCCCCTGGATAGGACGCCAGTCTATCGCAGGGTTGACCCCCAACACAAGGTTGGTACCCCTTTTACACCTAGGTGGGGTAAGAAAATAGCCGTAAAGTGCCTTTTCCAAGGGCACAACGCCATAGCCGAAAGCTGGGATTGAACCCGCAACCTTTAGATTACGAGTCCCAACGCCCTAACCACTAGACTACAGTGGCGGCTGTAGACTTATGACAAAGGTGATAATGAGAGTGATGATGATGACTGTTGCAGTGGGCAATGGCGGCAGTGAAAGCAGCTTACCCATCTCCTCCTCGCGCTCCAGCTCAGCCCCCTCCTCTGGCCGTCGTCGGAACATGCATTTCCACTTTGATGGCCCTCACCGCAACCAGAGCAGACCCCAGCCTGACAGGTGGGTTGACTCACTGAGTCCTGTTCAGTCGTCTGCGTTCATTCTGTCTCCTTCATTTTTCCTCAGGTTTTGTTTTTTCTGATAGTTTGGTTTCATGTTGTGATTAAAGTTATGGACTGTTTATGGACTGTGCAGAGGTCAATTGTGGTAATGAGTGATGATGTGTTGTTTGATGCATCAGTAACTCATAAACAAATTTGCAGTGAAATACAGATTTGTTATTAGGGATAGGGAAAAGAAGTCATTGGTTTGAACTATGAACTGGGATTTGTTGTTGATGTTTTCAGCTAAATGTAGCCTCCTTTGCTTGTCTTCCTAGTTACACACTTTGAGCGAAACTTGTTACTGACGTTATGTATGAGTTGAAGACAGTTGAACTTTTATCTGTGCCTTCTGTTATGTTTTTTGTGCGTTTAGAACATGTACCAATACTATTCAAGAATATAGGTCTCTGCATCAGTTGTTATGTCTGGCTGAAGTTAGTGCACAAACTAAGAGGTGGCTTCAAACTGACCCAAAAGCTGTGAAGTAAATAAATCTGAAACTGTTCAAAATCTGTCTTTTTTAAAAACTTTTTTTTCCGGAAAAGGTGTATTGTAAAGGCCATTGCTGAATTGTGGATTTGTGTGTGTTGCAGTGCTGAAATTGACCAAAAGATCGAAGAGATTATGAAACAGTCAGGGATTCTTACTCTAAATGGACAGGTAAGTGTCCAGTTCTTTCTCTCTCTCCTCTCTGTCTCTGTCTGTCTGTCTTTCTGTCTCTCTGTCTCTGTCTCTTTCTGTCTGTCTGTCTTTCTGTCTGTCTGTCTGTCTGTCTGTCTGTCTGTCTCTCTCTCTCTCTCTCTCTCTCTCTCTCTCTCTCTCTCCTCTCTCTCTCTCTCTCTCTCTCTTCTGTGTCTCTCTCTCTCAGTAAATAATAACCAGCTTGCAAAAAATATTGGAATGGTTTGTTTCGATAAATTAATCATTTTGATAGGTATTAAGGCTTTTTGACGCTTCAGCATGACACCAAAATTAAAAGGTAGTGTAGTTATGATAGGTTTTAAGAGACATAAGTGTGACTGTGTGCATGACATGTGTGCGTGTGTGTGAGTGATCTTATATAGTTTGTTGTGAAATTTGTTTGATATGTTAGTTGATATTGAATAGTTCATGTCTTGTGCAAATTCAGTGGTTAGACGTAACCCACCTGAGCATGAAAATTAGGGAACTCTCAAAACAGTCAGGTAGAACTGTTCAGGTGTCAAGATGGCAGCCTCTGTGGAATGGACTTTTTTCTTTTAACTAGAAACATTTTAAATAGAAATGTGTTTTTTCCGTATCCAAAAAAAGAAATAATTTGTTTAGAAATAAAACAACAGAAGTTCTGTTATGTAGAAATGTGATGTAATATTTCTGTTTTTGTTTTTTTTTCTTTTGGCTTTTTTTTTTTTGGGGGGGGGGGGGGGGGGGGGGGTTGAAGGTGGTCATAGTGACTGTTTGTGCCTTAGGTCTCTTATTTTGCTTTAGGAAAGTCAGGGGGGCGGGGGTCTTTGTTTGTTTACTTTTTAAAAAAATCAGTAGAGAGACAATGCTAGACCCAGGTCAGGTTTTGTAAAGCAAAAGATAATCCCTCTTTCCCTCTCCCCAATTTTTGGGGGGGATTTTTTTTTTTGTTAAACTGCCTAGGGTTTGGAAAAAAAATTATGACAGCCTTTTTTTTTGGGGGGGGGGGGGGGGGGGGGGGGGGGGCAAAATGACAAGTAATTGGCTGGAAATGGAATAGAAGTGATTTTCAGATGAGTTCCCTGGGGGGATGCCAAGAACCTATCATATGAATAGCATGCCCCCCCTTCTGGAAGTTTTATGCTAGAAATTCCCCTTTTCTGTTCCCCCTTTTTTTTCTGCCTTATTTCTTTTTTTCCTGTCCCCCCGCCTTTTTGTCTTTTCCTGCTTTCTTGGTTTAATCTCCTGCCCTTTTTTTTTCCCCGAAAAACTTCAAAAGATAACAATTCTTTCCCCCCTGTGAAGTTGGATGACTTGGGGCCCGACTTGTCAGGCGCTTAACAACACACCCCAAGCATTTTTTTTTTGCTCATATACAGACAACAGTAGTTGATGTCCTGGTGTTCGACATAAAAGAAGAAGAATTTTTCAGACAGATGATGGTTGCTTGAGTAGTTGGGCGATTTCAGAAAAAACAAAAAAAAGACGTCAAAAACCCTGGAAACCAAAGGGGTTGGGACACGGGACTGTGGCCAGGGGGTCAGAACTTATAAAAACCCCAAAATGAGAGGTGTCAAGGGAGGTGTAGAGATTGGCCTGGTGGAAGATCTAGGTGCAAGTGTGTGTGGTGTGTGTGTGTGTGGGAGGGGGGGTGTTTGTGTGTGTGTGTGTGTGGTGTGTGGTTGTGTGGTGTGTGGGTTTTTGTGTGTGTGTTTTAAAGGGGTGGTGTTGTGTTTTGTTGTGGGTGTGGGGGTGGTGTTTTGGGGTTTTGTGGGGTGGTTTTGGGTTTAGTTTGGTTTTGGGGTTTTTTTGGAGGGGGGGGTTTTTGTTTCGTAAGTAATAAAAAATTTTTTTTGATTTGAACTTTGTAAGCAAAAAATTTTTTTTTTTCACAGCCATCTATGTAAAAAAACAACAAACAAACAAAAAAAAAAAAATGAAAGAAAAATCTGTGTGTATGTGTGTGTGAGATTGTATAGTAGGTCTGTGTGTGCCTATAATATCCAGGAGATGTTTACTGGTATTTGACTTTTTTTGGAGAAAACATATCTGTGCATTAGGGTGTGACATGTGTGTGCATGCATGTGGGATGCCTGCAAATGGAAAATTTGGACTGTGCAAGTGACTTGTGTGGATTACAAGGAAAGCTGGTAATTAACCAGATGCACATAATTTGTAAAAGTTCTGCATTTATCGAGAATGAAAGTGCACTAATTTGTACAAGTTCATGCTATCAGGAATGAAGTGTACATATTTGTACGAGTTCATGTATCCGAGAAAGAAAGG